>JBBBVU010000025.1:6471456-6508244 GCA_037177055.1 Atherinosoma microstoma
TATAATATAATTTATGATCTATCAGAGCCAAGTCTAGAACCTGGTTGAATAACTGAAGAAGTTACATTCATTTATTCATATTAGTGACAAAGAGATAAAAAAGGAGATGAGTGCATGTGGAAAATATAAATATTACAGGAGGAGAAGCGAATAAAACAGATGTGAGGAAAATAAAAGAGTGTGAGCAGACCACAGCGGAGATCAGAGGAGCAGCAGACAGCTGTTATTAACCCTGTGGTATTATGACGTTCTGCTGTGCTTGTCTGGATGTGGTTTGGCTGTGACGCTCAAACACATTCAACAAGAGTCACAAACAACGTTTCTTTGTCTTCTAGGTGTACGTGCAGCACCGCAGCATGAAAGCTTTATCATTTCTGAGCCAATTTCTTAGCATCAAGAGATAACAGAGATCTTTGTCAGCCTCTAGCATTCTCTGCATTTTGTAGCACTATGACTTTAAATACAGCTGGAAGTCTGCAAAGTATTTGTTGACAAAGCCCAAACTGAAGGCTGTTTGTATAAAACGGTGCACAGTAGACAGAATTTGAGTTGCAGCAAGTCAGATCCAGTGTCCCTGACTCTTTTTTGTTGTCTTGTAACAGTTAAATACTTTGGAAACTATAAAAATGGGAGAGCGCCATCAGATTTACTACTTAGATCAGGTAGCTTACGAGTAAACCTCAGATCTTATCAGGCAAATTGGGGACAATCAAGCTGCATAGAAAAGATACAAGAAACATAGAAAAGATATCAAGTATTCCAAGTGAAAAAAATGAAAAATGTTAGCGCATTTCAAAAAGTCTGGAGCAGAACAGCTGGAGGAGCTTGTTGCTACTAATCATGTTAATTAGCAGCAGGTTAGTGACATGATTGGGTGTAAATCGCACCTTGAAGAGGCAGAGTCTCTTACAAGTAAAAGTAAAGATGAGTTTTAACATTCTGAAAAGAGAAATGCATCTATGGATGGAGCAATAAGAGAAAAATGAGTGAATATTCCATCATCTACATGATATCAACTAGATAAAGCAAGAGTTTTTTTGTTTTGTGATGAAAATATTGGATTATGAGCTTTTTAAATCATTGCATTCTATGTCATTTTGGGAATTTGGTTGTACTCTTATACTGCCTCCTTCAACATTACTTTTAAACTCCAAATAGCAAAAAGCATCTTCGTTACTGATTCAAAGTAAGATGTTTAGCTTTAAAACTTTTTTTTTCTGACAGCTACTACCAACGTTTAGCTTTCATCTTTGAGCTATCCTTTAAAGTTTCTTCACATGGCGGATGGAGGAAACTGGAAGGAAATCTTTAGAATACTCTAAAAAGAAAACAACCTGATTAAATCAACAGAAGGGAAAAAATGTCATGACAGGAAATAAAGAGGTTTTGGGGGGGGGGGGGGGGAGGGGAAATGTGGTCCTGATTTTTGGGAAGCACTGGACTGGACATGAGACTGCTGATCGTTTCCACTGAGGGTTAAAAAGACAACGTCAAACCTCGACTTCCAGACTGGTTAATTCAGTAAAACATTTCCAGAGTTTTAATTGAGAGGAAGTGGAAGAACTGCTGCTCTCCTTTTAATGCTGTCCATTAGTGGCAGGCTCTTTGTTTATTTTACATCTTCTCTCATTATCTGCTGGACTCCATATCCTCTACATGGTCCCCCCTCTCCTCACTGTTGTCATGACTTCACATTCCCAACCACACTTTCTCCTCTTTGCTTCTATCCCCCCCCCCCTTCCTTATTATTCTCCTGTGCTTGCCATGTTCAGACACAGTTTTTCCCTGGCATGGCCTGGCCAGACGCCACCAGGCCACCCAAACGCTAAATTCACAGTGGTTTGTGGTGGAGGTAGGATATTGAACTTAAGTATATAATTAAGGTGGGGTTAGATTGGTGTGAGGGGGGGGTGGGGGTATCGGAAAAAACTTTACATGTGGACCAAAAAACACTCTTCAGTTCAGGATGCTTGGCAACGACAGCCATCCATTTAGAGTCCAAAACAAGAATCTTGAACCATGAAATTAGTTTAAACCTTGATTTCAACAGGAAATTATGTCCATGACAGTTTTTATGTGCAACATTTTCAGCTAAATTTAAGCTTTTGAGACATGAAATATTAGTTAAGCACTTTCTAGGATCAATGGAAGCAGAGTTCTCAATACTGCTCCTTCATTTCTGCAGCGTCGCTCTAAAATTTATTCGCCCTTCTTTAACAAATCGGTGCTAGAAGTTGCAGGTCGTGTTATTGAGCTAAGAGAAGAGCCTCCAGCTCTTTCATCGCCCATTTGAAAGGGGCTTACGCTGCACATTTGTGCCCATATTTTGGATGGTACGCTCATCTATCCACCTCTTTTCCCCTGAAGCTAAGCTTACAGAGAGTTGCACAGAGGAAACCCCACTGAAACACCAGCAAAACGAAGTGGTGCAGAGTCAAACTAAACTTTTAAGCATCATTAAAAGAACATGACTTGCATGTCATCTGTGTTTCCGTGCCAACAAGAGATTAGAGTGGCCTCAAGTGACCAACTGTGAGCAAATAGCTTTACGCAAGTGAAAATGAGGACAAGGCTTATGTAAATCTTAATATTTATGTGTTGAACAAATCCTCAGATCCAACTATTAAATGAGGTGTGGTCACATTGGTTAAAAGAGCAAAAAATCCTCACCTTGACCGGGACTTTTGTTCCACATCAAGGAAGCCACAAAACTTCAGGCAAGACCATAAAAATAGCTAGTAAAATAGCAAATGGTTCACACTTTATAGAACCTATTAACCTTAACGTTCTACAAAGCGCTTTACAATGTGTTTCTCATTCATACGCTCTTATTTCATTCATGCAGCACTTTTCTCGAGTGTGTATACACACACACACACCAATTAACACATAAGGGGTAATGTGTCTAATGAGGAAATCGCTTATTTTTGCTTCTCAAAAAGATCAGTTCTTCCCATTTTATGAAGAATCAGTAAATAGAGGACGTGTCGTTTCACTTCCGATCCAAAGTCAACAGCTCTGTAATCTAAAAGGCACTCTGACTCGGGCGCCCAAAGTTTGCTCCCAAAGGGATAAGCAAACTTTCCGAGAGAATAAACCCATTTGTGCAGCAAGATTGGCTTGTCAAATCACGCCGCAGCTCCATCTTCAAGACTTGCAGAGAGGTTTGTGAGAGCGTGTGCAAGTGTGTGTTTGTGTTTGCCCACTTCTTGCTGAGTCAGGGATGAGGAGAGTTCTGTTTGCTGGCTAGTGCCAACATGTCCTCCTTGACCTCTCTGTAAGATCATGAGAGGAGTCTTTGAGTCTCCATCACAGCGACCAGATGAGCGGGTATCCACCCAAAGCAACGGGCCAAACCAGCCGTGCTGGCAAAGGGAACGGAGGCTGGAGAAACTCGGCCAGCGCCAGACGAACAGATGATGTGGTAGAATGATGCATAGAGGAATTGAGGAGGAAAAGAAAAGCACTTTGGGGGAAAATAAGGGTTTGACAGTGGTTGATTGGAAAGTGAAGTATAGCTGAACAATTAATGAGGTAGAACTCAAAATAACAAATATACAAAGATTTAGATGCCAGCAATTTTTAAAGAAAAGCATTTTAATCCTTTTTTTTTTTTTGTCTTATTACCCCTTGGTATCCCCCAATGGTTTCCCAGGTTTGTGGATGGTGCTGGAGGATGTGTAGCCACTTCCACATAATGGAAGCCCATGATTATGAATTCAGTCATGGCCTTTGAGATCAAATTTTTTTTCTGTACAGTACATCTGGAAAATATTTCACGCACAATCGATCCTGGTGACAAGTATATCATTAAGGTAATGTTGGCAGCGGTGAGAAGAAAATGGCTCGCCCCTGAGGTGAGGAATGGATGGGAATTGTTGAAGAAATGTACAACATGGAAAAACTAACTTTCTTCCTCATCCTGTGTGTGGACAAACGTACTTATAACTGGAGGAAATGGACGAGTCACTCTGGTAAATTTTTTACCTAAACTTAAAAAAGTAAGTAAATTTGTGTTTGGTTGATTATTTATTCGCTTTAATAATAACAAATTGTCTTTTATTATACATCATTAGAAAGCCTGATTATTCACCTTTACAACAAGGTATAACTTCTAAGGTTCATGCTTCTGTGGATTGAGCAGCACAGCTAAACAGGTGGGTTGTGCCCACCCACAAAATGTCCCAACATCCCCCACAATATTCACTCTTGTTTTGAGATTCAAGTGCCGTCAGGTGTGTTTGATACAGATGTATGGATGACATCTGATTGGCACTTAGATGATAGACAGACATATTGGAAAACAGTGGAAGTCCCATATCTCCAGAATATGGCACCTAACTCCACCCTCCAGGTCCCCCCCAACAGCCAGGATCATCCCAAAGTATGTCCAAAATTTAGCCTGCTGTTGTAAAGGTGACTAATCAGGCTTTCCAACTTGAAAACCTAGATGCTTAAAAACCTACATGCATGTATTAATCTACACAGAAGTCTTTGTAGATGCATATTCATGCACACACATAATGGTAATTGGTCAAACTTTCACTGTCTGTGTCTTTTAAATGTCCTTTAAAAAAAAAAAAAAAAACTAATAAAAGATGATTTATTGATATATTAGTAGGTCTGACCTGGATTTACGTCTTGATGTGCAGTGAAAAAGCACCAGAGAGGTGATTGAGACACAACGCTGACACAGTCGGTTGCTGTCAGACTGATGGAAAGCAGTGCGGTTCTGAAAGTAGCCTAATAGTTGCAACCCCTTTTAAAGGTATAAGAGGACTTGCAAAACACAGATCAGAATTGATGTACCAGCAGCTGAGATATGCTGACTTTAGGATGGGGCGATCTTTCATTACCCTGCATGCGGCCAGCGCTCTCTTGCATTATAAACTGAAATATCTCTGATGGCATGTCCCTGACATCTTTAGAGCTAATGTCTCTGTCTTGATGAAGCTCCTCCAGACCCTCAGAGGACATTATTGAACCTTTTTTTTCAGGCTGATTGATGCACCATAGGACATCTTAACAGACTTTATGCTGTAGTGCACCTTTAAAGAATTGGTAGGAAATCACTGTGGAGCCAAGATACACTGCTGCAATTGCTTGATTTTTATCATAAAATACTTCCTACAATGGGCTGAATGAAAAAGACTGATTGCATTTAACAGTCTTAAAGAGTAAAAGTGGATAATTCCTTTTTTCTTGAAAGCAAAGCGAGTCAAAATCCAGAAAGAGGATGTTGGACGAAGTAAAGGAGGAAGGGGGGGTGATGAGTGGAAAATCCCTCCCAGTTCTGTAAAGTGTCCCAGTGGCTGGTGTGGAGCAGGCATTTTAAAATGTTCCTCTACCAGCCGTTTAATGAGACACAGCTCAGCCCACCTCCACTTAATTAAAGCCATGATTCATTTCTCTTACACCATGCAGTCCACTGTGCATCTGGCAGCCGGAGACACACACACGCACACACACACACACTGTCACCTTCTTTATTTTCCTACATATATATAAATTATTCAACCCTCATTGCATTAGACTCACCATGCAAAGCTGGTGGCTGCACATATTGCACATTTCGCACTGACTTCCAAAGAATACATCACCATGTCCACTTGGTTTTCCTTTACTAAGTCAATGCAATGACATTCTCAAAGATAAGGATGAAAGAGAGGCTTGCAAACTCACAGATCCCCCAGCTCTCTTTGCACTTTGTTGCTTTTAATGCCCTAATGTGGCAAACCGCTGACAGCTGAACTCCAAACTAACTACTGAGGGCTAAAATCTAACAACCAAATCAATATTTATCGGCAGCGGCGATGCGATTGCATTCCCACCTCTTCCAGCTGCCGCTCTTGGCCTGCAGAAGAGTAGCAGAAGCCCTGCATAATGACCGCGGGGAGCCATCCCTCTCCAGCTACGTGCTTACCAAGATTCAAGCACCTGGCATGCATGAGATGATTAGACAAGCATGATGCATCTCATTTATAGCTCAAGATGTTTTCAACGACCATATCAGGATAAATGAAACGGCAGCACTTCCGATTTCTCATTCCACATGAATGTGATATCATACAATTTATTTGGTCAAATTAGTGTAAATTTTCCACCTGCTGTGATTTTGGTCGTTTACAGATCATTTTTAAGCATTTTGGGAAACACAGCAAGCAACTTATGTCTTTACTTATGTCCCAGAAAGCCGAAACACTGCGTTTATTTAAATCCAGGTTAAAGACCCACCTGCTGCTCCTGTATATGAAAATGTGCTCTATAAATAAACTTGCCTTGCCTTTACTGCAGCTGAATTCCATGTGACTCATGTCAAATATCATTGAGCATGTCCAACTATTTTCTTTATTCTTAACCTTTCAAAACCCTATTTGTCCTTGTTTTGGAGACTTTGACAACAGACTATACCAAAATGGCCAATTTTGAGACCTAACCTGAACTGCCTTTACTAAAACTTCACTAATGTTTGTTCTGCTTCACTTCATCAGAGTTGGCTTTGCACACATAATGTCCACATACTGTACTATAATTTAATAGAAGTTCTGAGATATATGTGCATAATTCCAAAGAATTACTCATTTTCATCCTCAAAAGTGTTTCTTTATTTGTTTTTTAGGCAAGCCTGAAACTTTTTTATTTGTGCTATGTGCCATGTTCATTTATTTTTCACCAGTAACACATAAAGTGATATTTTCATATCTTAACAAACCCCACAAGTGTTCAAATCGACCTTGTTGTAGCAGAGATTTACTCATTTCAATGAGTATGCAATTTTCAAAGAGGCTAAAAAAAAATAAGCACATGGTTTAAAAGTTTTTACAAATTACTTTTATTTTCTTCATTATATTTCCAAATTGCCCCCCCTCCTATGTGTATTAGAAGGCAAGTAAACTCATCCAGTGAAGGAAATCTGCTTTGCTCACAAGAAAAGATGAATCCACAATAAATAAACACACAATAAATGACATGAGTCCTGACATGCACTCTTACTGAATTCACCATAGGACACCGTCTCTTATCCTCCCCGTCACAGACACCTTTTTTTTTTTTTTTCCTCACACAAATGCAACCACAGACAGTCCAGATGTCACTGCAGAACATGGCAGTCTGACAGATGTTAGCCATGTTTTAGTTTAGTGTTGCACAGGGTTTAAACATGCCCGCACACGCACTTGTGTGGGGAGATAAGAAATTGGCACAATCCAGCCTTCGCCTTAGGGGAAAGTGGCGGAACATGAGACAGATGGATACCCGTCAAAACAAGCATTAAAATACCGGATCAACCTGAGACGCAGTTTATGAAGCATGGCAGGCAGATGTTGAGGTGGAGGCAGATGTTGAGGTGGAGGGCAGCACTTTTGGTGGCAGGCACAGGAAGGCAATCTCAGAGGATCTTGCGTCAAAGTTCACCAAGACTGAAGGTCTGTTTGGATGTTCTTCACCTCCCTGGAAAGTACATCCCAGGAATGGCCTCCGGCTGCTAGCTGAACATCCCAGGAATGATTTAATCCATTTATCTTGATTTCTCTTGCCACTTTGATCAAATTTAAGTTGAAATAATAAAAAATCCACAAACATTTACACCACTCACTACTCCCCTTATCATTTCTGTTTCAACATGAGACCATACACTTGCTGCATGCAGTTTTCTGACAGAGTTCGGCTGCAGCCAGATCATGAGAACCACAGACCCGGCCGAGTCCTGTTCCCCAGACAGACGTGGTTTTTCAGAGGGAGGAAGTGACTACAGTGTTCCCATGTGCAAGTATACTGGTATGCGTCTGCTGTGAGACTTCGAGCGAGTGTGTGTTTCAAATCCCCTCTGGCAAAGAAAGCCTTGCTGATGACTCAGATGAAGATATCAGGGATGCAAGAGGTCTGGAGAGGGCTCACACTCAAACGGGCAGATGGTATCTGTTTATTATATCCCCTAGGAATAAGGGCTGTGTGCTGTTCTGAGCAGTGGAAATGTGTCAGTGTCTGTAAATGGTGAAAAAAAACAAAAAAACCTCTTCGTGTTGGTGTGGGAGACAGACATGTCCTCACAAGGCCAGACAAAGAGGAAGTTTTTGTCTGACATTGGGAATGACTGGTTTGACCTCATTCAAAGGCTACTGCAGGTCTAAAACAAGATCCCAAAAAGAGTTCTGTGAGTGTTCTTGTGTCTTATTTTGTGAAAACTCTTTCATTGGCTCTCTAATGAAGTCCAGACGCTCACGCAGATGGTCACCGACTCAGTCGAGTAATTAAGGCCTCCTCGACCGGCCTCCGGCTGCTTCCTGAACAAAAGTCCAGGCGGTGCAGGGCCACCGTCGGCCTGCTCTCAGTGAACCGAGGGATTCAAGAAGAGAATATGGGGCATTAAGCGGGAAACAGTTTAAAGCCATGGATAAAGAAGCAACCATGTCACATTAAATAAATGTTGACTGTGTAAACAGAGCAACCAAATACCGATATTGGACTTTGACACTGATGCAATACAGATCAGAATTGGAAGGTCACAAATCTGTATCCGGACTTCATAGTTTGGTGTTGTTACAGATCATAAAAGGCTTATGTTATAATGGGTGTCTAAACATATAGACAAAATGCAGAAACAGAAGGAAAAAAATCCATCTAGAAGGCACTCTAGCAGAGAAGAAATGGCTGCAATTTGCATCACAAATAATGATTTATGTATGTCGTTTGCCCCAAATTTAGGGGCCAATTAAACTTGATGTAACATCCAATGTCAACTGAGCCCGTTCAGAGGGGCAGAGAGAACAGAGCAGCTTTGCATCTGACAAGGATGTGGGAAAGATAACTATAGTCTTCTTTTCTAGTGTTATAAACTGATAGAAGTATTAATGTAACTATAAATATTGATGAAAACTGCAGTGGTTGAGCAATTAGTGGTGTGCAGCTTAGTATAGCCTCATTTAACCTGACACAATGTTTACACCATCATCACCTACAATGTTGTGCATTAACAAGGCACCGAGCGGCTCCGTGTCAAAATATTTATCTGATCTACTGACGCCACATGAGCCACCAAGCCTTCTAAGATCATCTGGGTCACGTTTGCTTTCCGTCCTGAGAGTTAAAGCTAAAAAAGGAGAATGTGCGTTTAGCTTTTATAATATGTGGAACAAACTACCAGAAAACATGAAATCTACTTTAAACCTTTTAAATCGGGTCTTAAAACAGTTTTATTTGCCATGGTTTTTAACTAATCTAGGGAGTGTTTCTTCTTCTGCTGCTTCTTCTTCTCTACTTCAGCGTATTACAGCACATTGGGTTGACGTATATATGAAATGCACTACATAAATAAATTAGCTATGCCTTGCTATCCTCCTGCAGTTATAACTTCGTAAAATACCTGCTGGGCTTTTGAATAAGGGATGATCTTATCTTAATATTTTAATATTTACCAAAAATTAAAGGAATGTATTGGTATCTTCAGATATCTAAATCATGCATAGGTATCGGATAGGAACTCAAACATGTTGATTAGCGCATCTCTAATTTGAATCTTGTGCCTGATTATCCTGCTTATTCTACAGTCCAGGCAGCCATACATTACCAGGCCAGATAAGATTATCTTTCCAGTGTGTTCTGACTTTATTCAAGGGTCTCCATTAATGTGAACATGTCCTGAAGGCAGCGAGGTCACGTCCTGATCAGAGCCTGAACCATCTCAATGGGTTTCTTTCAAGAGAAAATCTCTACTCTGAGCCCTCTCTGGATGAATGAGCTCTCTGATTTATAAGAGTGTGTCCAGCTGTCCATCAGCAGAAAGCTATTTCTTCTTCAATGCATATATTTGTATCTCTCCTCTTCTCTTATCGCTCCTTCTTTTCCCCCCAAACTGTTGTGGTTTTAGAGACTTAACATGCTTTCTCTTTCATCATGGTGAGGTTGCCAGGCAACCAGGAGACATACTGCACATAAGTTGTGAGCAAATGGATGAAGCAAGTGACACTGTGCTACACTAAATCTTTTTAGTTTAAATTCTATTTACAAAGTCAAAGAACAGATTCATCATACTGTCACTTTCAATTGTATTCAGAATTTGTATTCAGAATTTCAAAAATTCCAATAAGGTACCTGAGGCAGTGTTTCGGCCTGATTACAGGCAACTCAGAAGCAAATTTGCAGATACTTGTGGGTGCTCAAAGCTTAACTCCCACACAATGTCCTCAGCCTAAAAAAGACTGTTATGAGATGATTTGAGAGATGCAGAATCTCTACAAAAAAGCTTCAGATTAGAGCTAATCAGATTTTAGTTTTATTTGAAAAGACTGTACAAAACCTTGTATAGTAAAATCTAAGCTTAAACATTGGTACGTGTTGCTTGGATACTAACAGGATTATGCCCATTTTATTAACTTGACCAAGGCT
Source organism: Atherinosoma microstoma (assembly GCA_037177055.1). Classification (NCBI taxonomy): domain Eukaryota; kingdom Metazoa; phylum Chordata; class Actinopteri; order Atheriniformes; family Atherinidae; genus Atherinosoma; species Atherinosoma microstoma. The sequence goes on from JBBBVU010000025.1 coordinate 6,481,840, forward strand.
TTTAATACTGTAAGTAACTGAATACTTCAATTCTTGGACCCCCTTCCTGAACAATTTACATTTAAATGATCTTGATATGAAAAATAGAAGAAGCTAGCAACAGTACAATTTGCTTGTATGCAGATGATGCTGTACTACACACTTCAGCAGCCTCTGAGCTATATAGTGTGCTGCTCCAAGTTATCATATTGATTTTTGTGGCAAAACAAACATTAATTTACTCCAAATTACTTCTAAATTCAGAAAAAGCAAAGCGCATATCGATTACCAGAAGTCCACAGGTGAATATCACCACTACTGATAGAAGACCAACTGAAAGAAGCCTCTTTTAAATACCTCTGCTTTTGGTGAGATGATAAGATTTGTTTTTAAAAAGTCCATTAATGAGCTATAATCATTCAAATCAAAACTGGCTCCATAGAAATAAAACATAAAAACTAAGACCTGCGGAATGCAACTACTTCTGACAACATACTTGATTATGGTGTTATAATTTATATTGAGCTCTTAGGTTTATCACCAAGGATGCCTCTAGAATACATCATTGTGTTCGCTATGATAAAATTCGTTTGCAGTCACTGGCAGCAAAAAGAGGGCAGCACTGCATTTTAATTATCTATAAAGCACTTCTTGGTAAACTCCTGAATTACTTTTACATCTCGACTGAATTATAAATCCACTTAAAACTATACTAGGTACCAAAATGGTACCACCCTTGAGAGTCACTATATTAATTCAGCTTGGAAAACATGGGCTTTAAACATTTATACCCCTTTTATAAGTGGAAATATGTGTATTATTATGGTATTCTACAAGTTTTGTGTAATTATTTTAAAGTTTTTCTGCATTTATTGTTTTAGAATTTGTATTCATAATAATTTTACTCTTATTTTACCGCTTAATTGAAAAAGAAAGCTCACTCTCTGTTGGCCTAAAGATTACAAATGAAAGTTAACATGCATGCTGGTGCTGAATGGGGATGCTAAAGTCACAGCAGGACACATCAGGAAAACCACCCCTCCCCCTTGATGTTCTGGGACGTTTGAGCCAGGATTTAGCAACAGCGCGGGATAGGAAAACAGCAGTAGCACTAAGATTATACAAACAGGACGTCCGGGATACATTCTCACAATACACAGAAACATCCAGGAGCTGAGGAGGGGACTGGGACAGGAGACAATGACGAGGGCTGGAAGAACTGGGTGCACCAACACACACTAGCATGAATGCAATCACACAAACAAAGGATTGAATTATCTTATATCTCTTTGGGTTGTTTCTTCTCACATGTTCTGTAAAGAAGCCAATTCAGCCAAAAAAGCAAAGCAAAAAATAACAAATTCAAACAAAGGAGTGAAGAGGCTCTTGACATTTATTACGGCAACAACTGAAAATACTATTAGATTATTGAAACGGACCACCATGGCTGCTGCAGCTTTTGTGCATTTTTTAATTAAATTTCAATTGGATTAAAGCTGAGGAATTAGTGGTAAAAATTGCCTTGACATGTTAAATTGATGCACTTGAATATTAATGATTTTGCTTAGCTTTGGGAAAGCTGTAGGTGATTAGTAATGATGTACTTTTGAATTGAACTGAGGCTGAGAACACCCATTTGGATCAGCAACATCAGTAATCCCTACCTTTTACTCTCTGAAGCTATTAAAGTGATTCATTAGAGTCTCCGCATTATCCCCACATCCCTCATCTTATGGAACTGTATTCCAAGGTAGAGCTTGACAATTATTTTTCTATATATTTTAATAGTAACTGGAATTGCTGCAGTTCTGGGCATTCTCAAAAAGGTCAAACTAACCAGCTTCAATGCTGATCTTTAACGAATCCACAGCACTCCAAAGAGTCAGCATCAACAAATTATTAACATAATCGCTTTTTTGTTGATTGATTTTCTTACAATTTATCAGATAGATGTTTGGACAGTGCCAGGTCAGAGGATGATGGGAAAGGCCCATCCTTCCAAGAAGATGGCCTCAAATGTCTACGTTCATCCACGCAACAATTTAGGATCTGAAGATATTGAGCCAAGTTGAACAAGTTTTTTAAGTTTTTGAGTTTTTAAACTTCTTTAAAGGTATATAAAGAGAGGAGTGTTTGTAAGTTGATGATATTTTAAAGCTCATTCCAGTCAGAGGAAGTGTAGGAGAAGGCAGTTTTGTCTTCTGTGAGTGCACCATAGCAACATTTTCTTTTTTTATTCAAAAAGAGTCTAGTTGTATATCTGGTGTCATACTGACTGATTATCTTTATGTATATTAAAGCTAGTTTATAATAAAAACATATGCAGAGAAATTTATAAGAAATGACTCTTTCATACTTCATGCATCAAAATAGAAGAATTTGGCTGATTTTAAGGAATAAAAGATTTTTGAACACAATTTAAGATAAATTTTAGTTTCAACAGCGAAAATGGCAAAGACTTCCAGCAAAATCTCTACAACTTGATCGAAAGAGGTGCTGCTGATTGTGTCATAGAAATGATTGTCATCAGCTTAAATGTACCTTAGCTTGACTTAATCAGTGTCTTAATTCATTTCTAAAAACTGAAAATAACGTGTGGACAACAATAGATCCTTGAGGAACACCTGTGGTCAGTGTGAGCATGGCTTTCTACAATAACACAATTATTATTTTCTGAAAGAAGCATTTTTAAACCAATTCAGAGCCATTTCACTGAGGCCTAGACTTCTTTAATGGCTAATAATTGAGACTAGCTACAGTTATCAGTGGCGGAAAAGAAGTTCACTGTTTCTTTCTGCTTTTGACAAAAAAACATGATAGATGACTTCCATGTAGGAATTACAAAAATCTTTTCTTTGGCTAGAAATTAAACATGTTCAAATAGCTCAGTTTGAAGACATCCCCCATATGGATGACTAGAATAACAGAATAAAGGCAAACGTAGGTTTTTACGGAGCAGTTTGGGGAGCCCGTTTCTCAGCTTACAGGGTCTCACATTTGAGCTCAGTGATCCCAACAACTCAGCATTCTCTCTTTGTATTGGCTACAGCTGACGCTGCCAATGCAGACCAATGAAGGTGAGGAATTTCGAGTTTTCTATCGAAATTCCAGGCAGGAAAATCTTTCATTCTTTTTCAAGACATACCCATTTCATGCTTCAAACCTTTGCACTTTTCTTAATTTCCATTGCATTATAAACAGCCCCCACTCCCACACATAGGAGAAAAAAATAATGATGGGATTTCAATTGAGGTCAAACCTGGCTTTGGGTCGAGCTGACCGTTCTGGAGGCACCAGAAGTTTGTGCTAGAAATGTGATTTGCAACTTTGAGGCCACGGTGCACAAGAAGTTTAGCAGCCACGGGCTAAAAAGAGCTGCAGTCACACACATGCACACACATATAAACACACACGCTCTAAAATATCCCAGAGGCACTTCACAAAGAAACAAAACAAGCAGCCCACAAACCAAACTGCCTTATTAGCTGTGCCTTTTTCTGCAGCTACAATGCCTTTAAAGGACCGGGAGGGACTGAGCCTGATGAGACAGGAGAAGGCTGTCAAAAGCATAAAGTAACTTTGAGCTCAAAGTAAATGAAGAGAGACAAGATGCCGGTGGAAGCACACAGGTCTTTGCTCACAGCTGTCAGAAAGCAGCAGCTAAACTAAACAAGCTGGTCTTTTAGGATGAGATATAACAGTAGGCACAACCGTTTCCATCCAGGACCACTCACCTACAGCGGCTTGAAACCTAGTCAACCCATTAGGGTCATTTTTTCCCCTTTTTTTGTGTTGAAACCTGTAACTTAAATGGATTTCTTTGAGGCTTTTTGTTAAAAAGAATAAATAAATAATAATAATAAAACTTTTAGAAATTGGTGAAGTGAAATTAAAAAAATATATATTTTACAATTTTTTATTTTTTATTAAAATAAATTCTGAATTTTTGTCTTAATCAAATTTGACTATTTCTCTTTTTTTCCACAAAATGTACAAATAATTACTTTATATGACAGGTTGTAATGTAAAAAGGGAAATAAAAAGGGAAAACTCCAACAGGGTGAATACTGGCAAGCCACAGTATAAATAAATAATTTGTGCAAAATGCTGATTTTGGCATTATAAACAAACCAGAGGGCTTTATCTCTTCCCAGTTAGACCTGGGACCATTCTATAGAAACTTCCTAATGTGCTGATCCTATCATAACTGTTTGGTAACCAAGGTCATTAGACTCAGGAAAAACATCCATAACACAGGAACAGTTCCTAAGTCAATGTACCTTCTCACACTCTCTCCAACTTTAGAAAGGAAACTTTTCAAAACTTTAAATAAACTCTTCTAAACTCAGGATAAAACTTCAGACTTTAGCTTTTCAGACAGGTCATGTTAGCTAACTTATTCCATCTATGTGGCTGCTATTTTATAGCTTTTGCACAAATTAAATGCCAACAAAAACTATTAAGAGGCTTATAGCACAAAATAAAAACTATCTCTAACTTATTACCCAACATAGGCAGGAGCCCAGAGAGTTTGGGGACCTCTTTTATCCCTGAAATAGTTGTCAAAGATAAATACTTAAGAGGTGTGCATGAGTAGACATTGCCGATTAGATAAAATTACTGTTGTGATTGTTGTTTCCTTAGTTTATCTTCCTGTAGGTGCTCTTGATGATTCACTGCTTTGTTTTTGTTTCCCCTGTCAGCTCCAGCGTTAATATGTAATTAAGCAATAACCAAATTAAAAAGTAAACAATGATATTAAAGTATCAGGAAGAGCTTTATATCCAAAAAGCTTCATTTCTTTTATATATATTTATATATATATATAAATCTCCCTGTTGGCTAATTTGTTCGGCACAACACGACGGTCAGACCATCGTCCTGCTTGTCTTGGTGCTGGAAGGACAAGATTATAAATTTTTTTTTTATAAAACTGAGCTTAGCCCTGTTTTCTGTAGGGAGCAGGGATTCTCCAACCCAAAACAGTTTGTTTCCAGAGTATAAGCAAATAGTTGTTCGCTAACATAGCAAGGTAGTCAATAAAGAAGAATTATGCCTGCTATGCTAACTATAAATCCACCCAAAAGTTACATTTCTCCTCTTATGTGGGAGCTAGCCGCCTCCTTAAACCTTAAGGTTGCACACTAAGATAACATCAATGTTATAAAAAAATAAAAAGAAGTTAGCATAGTGCTTTTAGAGAGGAACAAATAGCCTAAGTGGACTGTATGAGGACTGCAGCCATGCTTTCCCTGCTTTGCAGACCTGGTAGTTCCCTACAAACAAAATCAAATTTCCTGTTCTCTCAGACTGCTTTCGAATACAGACCTGCAGGCTAACGCCATGCACTTGCATCAGCTCCAGGTCTGTTTCTACAGTTACTTTCATGCTAGATCATGAGGAACCGAGATAAAAGACCAGCCTCCTTCAGACAAGCCGACGATGGCACTTCTTTTTGATCATGAGCCTGACTTTTTTTGTTCAGCACACTAAATCCTTGTTCACTAAAACTATACTTTAAGCCTTTAAGTCTTAGGTGTGTACAAGTTAAGTCTATAGTGTGATACCACCCCCTTTGCCTCCTCTAAAAGAGGTCATAACCTTGGAGGTCCTGGGAGAGAGGTGAGAGTTTACACTGGGAGGCCAGGAGGGATTCCCAGGCCGACCAAACATGCCTGAACCAGGGAGACACTGACTAGAAATTTATCTTACCAGCAACAATGGTGTGGCTGTACGTGTGTGTGTGTGTATAAGAGAGAGTAAAGGAAGGGGTGGAGACAAGAGAGAGTCAATTGCGGGGTGATTAAGTCATTTCAGAAAGAAGGCAAACAGACAAAGACAGAGATAAGAACAACTGTTTTAGAGGAAGTAAACAATCGTAAACACACACTACTCAATATTATCCATCCCACCTGTATAATAAAGCATAAATAAACACAACTTACATCCAAGCTCCTGCACAAACACCCTCTTTTAGACGTCTCTTCAATCAGAGCATCCTGGCTGACACATCCTATCATCAAAATAAATGAAACATCAACTCTCTGACCTGTGTGTTTGTATATGTGTGTGACTGTGTGTTTGTGTTGGGCAAATGCTGATGCAATGTCTGGGGAGATTGGCACAACTCTGACAGCAGGATTCTGAGGTCCTTCAGAGCTGTTTTAATGGAGCCTCAGTTCAATTTTTACAATCAATTCCCTCCTTGGAAGGTTATTTAATGATGCTCAGCAGAAGAGAGGTCTCACTCTGTACAATGTTCCTGCTGCTCTTAGGTCATTTCTAAATAAATTGCGCCTTTCTAAGAACATGGTCTTATAAAAGGTGTAAAACCTACAAATGAAAATTAAAGAAAAAACAATGACACTTTTAAATATCAAATAAAAAGGAACACCAGTAAAAAGTCATCCCGTAGTTTCTCTAGAGATTTCTGCTCTTGCAGAGGAAGTCAAAGAGATTAAATTTGAAGTTTGGCATGAGCATCTGTTCCCAGTAGCAGTGTACTGGTCCCACTGGGAAAATCCACCAAACTGTAAGCAGTTTTTAGCAGGAATCATTTGCTGTAAGTCTTTCACTAAAAAGACAACTGGGACAGCAGATGGAGCTACTGGAACTTTCAATCTAGTAAACCCAGGAAATTAAATTCACTTTAAATTGACGGAATTTGTTTGAATGTAATGCTCCGAAGCACATTTTCTGTCAGGTGATCTTCATATTTGACCCAAATGCTATGCTTTCTGGGTCAGGGAACATCCTTACAGGGCAGCCATAAATATGAAGTTCCACTTTCATGAACTAAACAGTGTTTGGGATGCTGATACAAGAATCCAGAGTCAATTTTATTCACGAAATGTGGGAAAACAGAGCTAAATGTGTTACATCACAATTATCATAGTTCAAAGTCACACAAGCTACAGACAATCTTGTCTTATAAAAGTTTATGTCAGTTTAATATCAACTATAAATTCTAATCTACACAAAATGCATCTCCTACGGCCTGTTCCTGCCATTTATACAGACCATTACGTCTCCAAAAGTAGTCCATGGTGATTTTCCTTTAGGGGATCAGAAATAATGACTGGCCACCGCTGCCAGCAGCAACATCAGCACTGGTGACTCACACCGTGCCGGTGTATTTACACAGAATGCCTCCTTGATCAGAGATGTGGCCGCTCAACATGCTGCTGTGGATGAAATTAGCTCTTTCTCTCCTCTGAATCTCATGTTTCATCTCTCTCTAATCCTAGCGACCCATCAGATTACAGCCTAAAACTAAAATTATGCACTTTCTTCTTTGAAATGTTTTTAATCCAGCAGTGGAAAAACTATGAGATTACGCTTCAATTTCACTGGATTTTGGATGGATAGTACGACCTGAAGTGGCTTGAAGCCAAAATCGAATCATTTTTCCTGCAGAAGCATGTTATTTTTATTATCTGCTCCAGAATGATTCAGTTTGTTAACATACATTTGAAGCCTACATATAATGTAGTTTTTATCATGTTTTCTTCTTTACTTTCTAGCTTCAAACTAAACCAGTGCTGAGTGAAAACACTCGGTGCGCTTGTGCTTTGCGCGTCCGAGCGCGGTCTCTTTTAATCGTAACGCGCAGACGTGGCTGTATAACTAAACATTATCGCATCCATCGGGGCGTGGATTCGACATAACAGAGGCTTTTTCTCTGGTTTTGTTCCTTCTTTTAAGAAAAGAATCAATTTTTGATCTCTAATCTGACATAATGTGATGCAAATTTTCACACAGAACCCCCTGCTGATTTGGAGAGGATTCCCTTCAATGTGCGATAAATTATTAAGCGCGGGGTCTCCAGACGCGCTCAGATTAAAGAAGACATTGGTCCTAAATGTTCCCTGGAGATTTCTTGTATTTAGATGTGGATTTCAAACCGATTACTTAAAAAATAATCCTTATCATGGCTTACTCTCTACTCTTCAGATCATACGATCCGCTATGAGGATCATATGTGGATTGCTTGAGGCTGGCGGTGCCCACACTGTGCCAAACCCAGCTGCCGGCCCGTGCACCGCTTCCCAACGCCAGGCCACGTTTTTGAAGACAAAAGCACCCCTCCTCCTCTTTCCAAACCGCTGCCATACCCATGCCACTTGTCAGCTGAGGTGAAGCGAGTGAGCAGCGACTGGTGGCAACGCACAAACCCCGCACTTCCCACCAAGAGCTGCGCAACAAAAGGACATAGGAAAAAGTGCAACAAGAGAACCAGGCTTGTAAATGGTGCCACATGAAAGATTCATAAAGCACTACAGCTGGATGATTTACGCCTTCAAGACGCTATAATTCATCCGTTGCGTTAGGCTACAGCGCGAACAAATCGATCTGTCAGCGTGCCAGGACGCGGCCAGACAAGATGCCATGCGTCAACACACACACACAAAAGTCTGAACGCACACTTCTAAAGAGAAGAACAAGGCAGATCCTACCTGGCTGGAACATACTTTGGAAATAAAAGATGACCAGAATAAACGATCCCAAACAAGTGGCAAAAACCATCCGGCATATCCTGCTCATCCTCATCAGTTCGCTCAGAGTCTGTTTCATGGCGGGATGGGGAGGCTTGAGGCTGCGTCTCGCTTTGTTTGGGAGGAATGAAGGGCCGGTTTTGTCGGAATCTCCGGGGGCTCTGGTGGTACTGATGTGGACTGTTCGCCGGTCAATGAGCTGAACGCATCCAACTCGGAGCGTACCACTGCTGGGACGCAGGAGGGGGGGAGTGTGAGGGCAGAGAAGGCGTGGAGGCACCCCAGCTCGGAGAAAATAAACGAGTCCACACGTGCAATTGAAGACAATTAAATCGGTTGTTGAAGCACGTTCAACAGGAGATTTTTTGAGAGTTTATGAAATATATGGGGGAAAGGATTTCTGAGATACAGGAAATTAAAGATATTTGTTTCGTATTAGCAGCTACATCATTTTGAAGTGTTTTCTGTTTGGCACAATAGTGAGGCTACTAATAGCCAGGGGCGAGTCTAGAAAGTATGTGATAGTGGTGGCCAGGAAAAAGGGTGGTAAGTGTAAACTAAAATAAAAAATAAAAATAAGTAAATATTTATTTATGATAACATCTAGATTTTAGGAAACAGTTAACCATTCATCATGACTAAAGTGGTCATCCTATGTAAAAGTTAAGCTATACAAGTTTATTGTTTATTTAGGATTAACCTGGGTAGTTTGATTTTAACCACTGTGCAAAGGCTTGAGTTACTTCACTGATAACAGGACAAACATTTTAATTGAGCCTTGAGCACAAGCAGAAGTTTAACAAGTGTTTGTTCAGAGTCACATTCATTACATCTGGTGATCTTATGACTGCATGTGGTCTTATGACCAATCCTCATGATAAAATGGGTAATAACAGACACATAATTAGCCATGTTAGCAATTGGCATGATGGAGCTGTATGAGTACTATATTTTGGTTAAGAACATGGTAGAAGTGATAAAAAAAATAACAGAATTTTCATGACTGAAGTCTGCTGGCCTGGTGATACCAAAATAGTGTGATCACCTGGAGCCCCACATGCAGCTCTTAACAGCTGGGTCTTCTCTAGTTGCTGGAATGGTTCACTGTCACCTGGGTTTAGCTACCCCATGCACTTTCCCTTGTCATGTCATGTTCCCTTGTCATAGTTGCGGCATTGATTTTAGGGTTACATGCATTTGTTCATATGCCACACTATGAAACATTAAAAAACAAACTTAATTTTATATATCTGCATATTTATTCCAATTCTTACTCTGGAAAACCATTTCCTGCCCTCCACCATGTAACAGTGAAATTGTAGATGCCAGCCCTTTAGTTTTATTTTTTCTAACATTGGGTAGCAGTGTCAACACCATGCTACTGTGAGTTTTAATTAAAGGTAATGAAACCAATTGTCCCTTCAGGGACTGTTATAGATTGCACCCACATGTCCACATAAAGTAGTTCAACTCAGTTTCATTTGAACCATCTGCAGCATTAAAACTCTCCTGTAATGATAACAATGATAAAATTTTTTAGAAACATGCTAGGATATCATCACAAAGAATGGTCTATAGTCAAAATTTACTTGAATAAATTTCCAGAAGCGTCATGAGTGATATTGTTTTATGACAAATACTTGTAACCAGATGATGTGATATTTAAAACAAAACAATACTAATCAGATAATTAGTAACAGATAGATCCTGTTACATGAGAAGTTATTAGATTTTCAATTAGCAATTCTCCCTCTAAAAGATTACGGATTAATAGTCTACGTTCAATTGGTCAACTGTTCAATATCTTACTCAACAAAGAAAATATTGACATATTTCTATATACAAGCTTTGCTTTTTCAGTTTTTTACTCTCTTAGATTCATCTGGTGACTTTTTGGATGTTCAAAGGCTCTAAATATGTAAATACCTCTGCATTAACAAATAAAGTCCCTACTAAGTCAAACAATAGCTATAACTGTTTGTATGTGGTCCTATCAATAGTTCCATATGTTGTAAGAGAATGATTTTCAACCCATAAACCTGTTTCCCTTTATGTGTTTCTCTTTTCAGTCATGCATAAAAGCATAGGGCCATCCTTTTTTTTTTAAATCCACACACAGATACAGTGCCATCCAGTGGTGCAATGGTGTACACCACACAAGGATCAGGCGAAACCTTGGAACACTATCCAAGACAAATAGGTAGTGGTAGAGCAAAAATCCCAACCTTGCGATGAAATGTGGCGTCTTTGAAAGCACAAAAAAGGTCCTGTGCCCTTTTTTCTAATTAGGACATCTGTCTTCTTACACGAGAAGGGGAAAAAAACTAAAAACTGTAAGGTGGTCTTCAGGATAACTTGTCAAATTTGCATCTAATAACTTTGCAACCATGTTCAGCCAGCAACAGCACATTGCACAACAGTACAGCCATTAAAATGGAGAAATGGGACCCTGCACACTCATTACAAGCTGCAACATACTGTGGCTGCAGAATTAAAATTGCACATGAGGCCCTTTGCTCACAATTGAACATTTTTTAATCTAAATGCAGAGTGCGGAGCCGGGGGAACTTTGAGGGTCAAAGACGGGCTTTTAAGAAATATCTTCCCTACAGTTCCTGCTTCATTTGTATGAGACGCTGCACTGAATGACCACCATGAATATTCAACAGTTATCTCAAGGCATAAGTTGTGCTTGACGATGTTAAATCAGACAGAGAATATCAAGGAAGAAAAAAAAAAAAGATCAAGGCAAAATGTCAGAAATTCCCGGCCTGCCCAATGTTATGATAAAGAGAACATATGCGTCAATGAAAGTGAGAACATTCACCAATAAGTGCTGTTAATTTGTTTAATTCCTTAATCCGCAACTAGTTCATTACATGAAATTAAGGATGAGCCCCTGAGGCTTGTGCTTTAGTAATAAAAGCAGAGTCTGAGCCAGATCGTTTGCCATGTAAATGCTCAAATGCCAGTCTTATCATCCTTCTGCAGCCTTTAAAACTCAGCTACAGGGTGCTCTTTATAGTTCTTTTCTCTAAAATAAAAAGGCCCCAAAAAGTTTCTTTGAAAAAAAAATAAAAGAAAGAAAAGAACTTGGCTTTCAGAGGCAGAACCTTGGAGAACATCAGTGGAACTGTAGATTTAAAAACGATGCAAAAAGCAAATGCTTCATCAAAATGCAAACAAACAAGAATTGTGTCAGCAGCCGGTCATCAGTCCTCGCCCGCCTGTCTGGCTTCGGGTGAAGACGTCATTGGATAGTCAGCTGACTGTCCCGCCGCTGCCACTACTCATGTCCTTCCCTGCTGTCGTCTAACGGTTGCCATGGCCAACCGTGACTGACAGCAGGGAGCTACCCTCAGCAGTTTCCCCTCAGCATCAAGGCGTCAGTCATACGCTGGGTTTGGTTCAACGAGGTGAGCACCTGGGGAGCAGAGAGAGAAAAAAAATCTCATCAACAAGTCAGAACAGCAAATTTCAGAAGTTGCAACATCTAGTTGGACAAACAAGTGTAAAAGCTTAAAGGTGCAGCGAGTTACAAAATCAAACGTCAACGATAGAAAAATATAATAAACTATTAAACAACATTTTTTTTTTTATTTAATCACTCTACTAAAATAACTGTTAGGTTTTTATTCTCTTCGATTAAGCCATTCATATCTACTTGCCGTGGCAGCTGCAGTATTTGTGCCACCATTTTTACTACGGTGTCTCTGAATGGACAAGTAACTCTGTGTGTGAAGTGAGAACCTCTGAGCTTCAACACTGCAATAATGGCTTTGTTTGAGAGTTCCTAGAACACCGATTGGGATAAGTAACACCTTAAATGGCACATGGAAAAAAATTTGAAAACGTGTTTATATCTGGAAGAATTTTGGCCACTTACAGCCACCGTCCATTCACAACTGTGCTTGGCATATGAAGTAATTGCTATGCCCATCTTTACCAATAGATGTCAGTCAATCTTACACACTGTACCTTTAAGATCTGAATGCCTGACTCCAGACTGTGATCAGAAATACTTCCTGGCCAAATTATACTTTGTAGCCAAGCAAGTGTGTGTGCATGTTTGGAGTTAATGAGTAAATAAGTACTTCTAATTATTTCCAGTATGCAGCTAGATCCTCTCAATTTTTACACCTGAGTGGTTTTGTTTAGTGAAAGCAAGTAACCTGTCATGAACTGATTGATGACCGGCGTAATTTTAATATAAAACAGCATCCAGAGTTATGAGTTCCTGAGAAGTGTCAGTTGTTGGAACTGTTTGATGTAAGAGTGAAATGACTGAGATAACCATTTAGCTTAGATGCCATGCAGATTTGCTGACCACAGTGAAGAGCACTTCAGAATGAATTTATGTTTAAAATAAAAACAAACCTGCACAAGCTGTGAATTATAAATGTCAAGTCTTGACTCTGATTAATTGATAATCAGAAAGTGTGAGCACCTCTTTAAAAGTGGACATTTTGCTAGTCTGGAGCATTAAGTTGTATGTTAATACGATGTCAAGGAGGAACAAAGGAGGAGGTGACTGTTGCTACCCATTAATCTAGGGAGGGTTATTTGACCACATTATTTGTATCATTCTACAATGAAAAAGGGTATCACAAATTGAAAAATATTCAAGACCAATTAGTTGGTTGTTTAGAAAAAACTCTTCGTTCTAAAGAATAAAAAGCATTACTAAAGAAGGGAAAAAATCAAGGTGTTGTAAAGACCCAATCCAAACTCAGACCTCAAAAACCCGAAGAATGGAAGCAACACTGTAAAGAAGAGTGGCAAAGATTCCTCCACATTGATGTGAGGGACTAATAACAATGATAACTTCAAGTTATTGCAGCTACAGGTGGTTAAGTTACTGAGACATGGGGTGTATTTACTTCTTCATGCATTGCTTTGCATGTTGACTTAGTTTGTGTTCAGTTGGAATATGTCACATTAACTGATCAATGTGAGCGGTAAGACCAATGATCTTCATTATGCTCTGATACATGAAGTCACAAAGAATGGAAAATGGTTAATAATTTCAACTTGACTAAACAAACAGAACAAACTGTAGGTGTCACATGGTATAGACTTATTGTGAAGAGAAGGGGTTTGAAGTGGGTTCTAGCTACATTACAGTTCTCCATTAGGGTCCTGTGGATGTTCTGGCCTGGCGTAAGTAAGCATAAAACCACTTCCACTCCTCTTAACATCCTCCTTCAGCCTTGAATATTGGTTAATAAAGCACAGAATTCTTTATGTTGGCAAAACATTATGTATCCCTCATTTCCATAAAGTAACTAATGAATCTTACCCATAACCTATTAAATAAGCTGTCCATACAAGATGCAGTTTAGAACGTTTCTAGCCTTTGAGAACATGCATCCTACCATTAGTGAGTCTAAAGGGGGATTCATGATAATTCCATGTGCTCAGACCACTTTTTAGCTGACACTGCCAATACCAGTGCCCTCTATTTAACACTCGACTGAATACCTCATTAATTAATTTTTGAAAATGTCAAGTATTAATCTGCCCGTGTACTGTGAGGTCATTCTCTAGAGTTATATTCTTTGAGTGACAGCCTTTATTAAATATTGGCCATGAATAATTCAGGCTGGCGGCATTCTGAGCAGGAAACTCAATTGAATCTGCTGCTATGGCATTGACCTCAGACAGCAGAGCTTTCTTAGGGGGCAGAACGCGGTAATATGTAAAAAACGTAACTCTCGGCTGATTGATTTTTCTGTTTTCATGTTATAATTAGTTGATTTATAACGCCGTCTCAAAAAATCTTTATTTCTCCTCATCATCACAAGACAATGTTGAGATAAATTCTGAGCGATTCCTGTGTTAACGACCTCATTTTTCATTCTTTATTGTTGGTGTGACAGTTGGGGCGGACTTTAATGGTTACTCAAGGCGTGCATTCATTATTTTTATAGCATTTAATTTCATTGGATAGTTTAACCAACTCCACTTCAGCCAGGCTGTTTATTGTTAAAAATGACCAACATATCACCCTCATAAAAACTAACAATACTTGCAATCTCAAGTTAATGACATAATTCTAAAGAAAAAAAAGAAAAAAGCTTTTCTTTTAAAGAATAACACAATAATTAGCTCGTGATCAAAAGCTGACGAGATAAAAAGAATTCAAGCATGACTTCCATAGACAATAACCAATAAAAAACAGTTAGTTTCATTCCATCTTTAAAATGATCTTTTTCTACTTTGGCTTCTTTTGCTGCGCAGAGCAAAACTAAAGCACCAACACCAGCTCAGATTGTCCCGCATGTTTGTTGTACTGCCCCCAAGTGGCAGCAAAATGCTATAACACGTGGACCGCATTTGCAAAGTCCAAATACAGATCATGTTCAGAGCTTAACGGAACAACAAAGAGCAACATGGAACAAATGACACTGACAAGAAAAATAAAAGAAAGAAAGAAAGAAAGAAAGAAAGAAAGAAAGAAATCAAAGGCAAAGCTATTAAAAGTCCATTTTTGCCTTAATGTCTTGTAAATGTCAGTATGTTTTTATTCAGACTAAAATATTACCAAAGAAAGGAAGGCTAACCTGGGCAGATCCGGGGTGTATGCCCGCTGTGGCATCAAGCTGTTGTTTGGTGAGACCGCATTTCATCGCCGTCACAAAACCTTGGAGCACATCTCCGGCATTGGGTCCCATGATATGGAGCCCGACCACACGCTCCTATTTAAAACACAGCAAGGTTGAGCTTCAGCTCATAATTTCAACAAGTTAAGTTCCTTTGTCTCAGACTGAATTAGGTTCTAGAAGGTATCAAGCCAAAACTACATTAATCTTCTCCACAATACAAGCATGTTTTCAAGATTAGAACATTGAGTAAGCTATGTATGGTGATGTTTTATTCCAGTCGCAGTCCTAATTATCATAGAAGTCACATCTACTGTATCAAGTCTGAACCTGTAGGGAGGATTAAATCCTCCTTGTAGCCTTCATTACTGTATAACCAGTATTTTTTTCCTTGTAATTTTGTATATAAGTTAAGTTTTTGTTTTGGCTTTTGTGTTTTTCAATTTGTGGATGGGGAACAAGGCCCAATTTTAATTTTTTTTAAAAGAAAAAAAACTGTGTGATTTACATAATCAAGGCTAATGTGTGTGGGAGAGCCGAGGGCAGATATTAAAGCGGTTAATATCAGTTTGACAGAGAGACATTAGAAAATGCTGTTATCTTGACTGATTCAAAGTCAACTGTGGGAAGAGCTATAAATATATCAAAAGGGTGGGCGGTTAAATGAGGTGCAAGCTAATACAGAACTCATGGCTTTGTGACTAAGCATCCCCAAAGAAAAGGAGTGCTCTTGTTTTCCAGCCAAGGCATCGTATATTAGTTAGTTGCATTTGCCACTAATAATGGTTAATAAGGTCGGAAATGTGTTGCTAAATAAATACTTCAGGATGCCTACGTGATCAGGGATGTGGCAGATGACTTTAACGTAGCAAGAGTTTTTATTTCTTGAAGGGAGAGTCCACTCCATGGGCCAGTAGAAGCTGTGATAAACCTACAAAAAGAAAAAAATCGGATCATTCAAAAGGCTGAGGAGTCGTGTTTCCTTAACTACATGTGTGCTTGTTTACCTCAATGTTATTTTCTCCAAAGGTTAGATTGGCTTTCTCCTCCGTTAGAGCGCAGGCAGCATATTCCAGTGGGGTGAGCATGACCGTGGGTACGTTGGTGTAATCACACTGTGAATGGAAAAACTACACAATCAATTTCACCTACAGTGACAAACTCCATCATACATATATAAAAAAATGGTGCGCACACGTATTCTCCCTTCCAATGTCAGTGCTTTGTAGAACCACGTTTCGAGGCAATTAAAGCTTCAGACGTGTCCGGGTATGTCTCTAAAAGCTCTGCATATTTAGCCACTTCAAAGCAAATCTATTCCAGCTCCAGTGAGTTGGAATCAGGTGCTCAGTTACATATTGAAACTTGGGTAAACATCCAGAAAGCATTGATTGATTTTGTTTTCATTGTTTTGTTGTTGATGCTTTGATCCACTAAAGATGGATCCTATTTAGTTGGTTAAAACTAAGGATGCACCACAAGTACAAGTACCAATATGAGTACTGAAAAATCCCATTACAGTTCGTTGGTAAGGAGTGTGGACCGGAATGTCAGATGTGATGGCTGAGTGGTTAATTGTGTGATCAAATGGGTCGTCCTCTAAATTTAAAGCTTGAAAACTGTCAAAATCTTCATAAATAAGGACAATAAAGTGGTTTTTGGTGGATTCAGTCCACCGCTAAAATAAGATGATGCCAAATTTGTACTTTTAATATGACATGAATAATTCTGTTGCTGAAGCATTTATGCATTATTCCACAGATTATTTTCTTTGTATTAACATGTTCATTTTGACAGCCTTAGTTTTTTTTTACAGTGGGTATTGGGTTCTAGAGCATCCCTAGTTAATACTTTAAGTTTATTTTCAGTAACTGTTTTGGTTTCTAAACACTCTCTCTCAGGTGATTTTGGCGATCAGCAAGGTCACTGAGGCGTGCCCATGACTGTTGCTAACAAGTGCCTGGTGTGCTTAATTAGTATGGCTGGCACTAAGCAAGTGGCCTGAGGAGAGGGGGGATTGGAGAAGAAATAGTTAGTTTTCTGCTTTCTTACTATTCTTTCTTCAGTGGTTAATGTGTGATGTGATTGAGTCTTTTTTGGATAGTGTTTAGTTTTGTATTGAACTTTTTTATGGGCCATAATTGTAAATACACTCCTGTGTTTGATACTGAATGATTGTGGCCATCGTCTTTATATACTGGGTGGGGGGATGTGCCTTGTAAAGAGGAATCTATGCATGATGTAAATGTATTGGGCTGCACGAAAAGTCAGAAAAGAAAAGAAAAACCGAGCTCTGCCAATATTTCTTTTTCCTTTTGGGTTGCACATCTCACATCATCGTGAATTTAGTGAGATGTTTTCCCCTGGTTAAACCGCACAGGGTTCTCCTGCTGGAGAGCAAGCTTTTAAATCATGCCACAAATTTTGATTTGGGGTTTGGACTTTGACTAGATCTAAACTTTCCTCTAGTCTATACAATGCCTTTGTTTTCCCCAATTATATCCAAATTATGTACCAAGATGCTCTCTCCTCCATAGAGTCTTCGGGCCAACAGCCTCCCAGCATGAACTGACAGACCTGTAGTCGAAGGGCGTCCATGCTGCACTGACCCAATGGCGTAAATATAACCTATGTTGGTCTGATCCATTTCATTCACCAGGATCCTGCCAGTGCTACAAACACATAAAAACATGCAACAGTTAAACCGAAACTGCTGTGCACGAAAACTGGGCTCGCAATAACGTGCAGGAAAACGGAGCATACCCTTGGCTGCACTGCACCCCGACACACTCCAGACCGATGCCACTGGTGCATGCTTTCCTCCCAACAGCGAGCAGCACCTGCATACAACAGCCACGTAAATGTAAATATGAAGCTGCTGCTGTTCTCTACGGGAAAAATGTTGGAGGGAAAAAAAAGGAGACAAACTGTATCAAAGTCTTCTTCTTTAGTTTGACCGTCCTTGTACGTCAGGGTCACTTGAAGGCTCAACTTAGAAAGCTGCTGTGGTGGAGCTGCAGAATCCCCTTGTCAAAAAATAATAAATATCTCAAGTATTATTCACTTTAAATATTGATAAAAATCAGATTTTATCTTTTGAACTGACTGAAATGATACTTATGATCATCTAAATGAAGTTATTCTTGCAGCATAAAGAATCAACATCATTAACAGCCATTGGTCAGAATAAAAGTAATCACTCTTAATTATACTGTGCTGTATTTTTCTTTGTTTCTCTTAAATAAATAATGACACAACATGTCATGTGCTGGGAACTATAATCTAATACAGGTTCAACATAACCAGGGTAACTTCAGGTTGATCTGACTTAAATAGCCCTAACTATGGAAAACAGAAAAGGTCATATTTGCATGACTGATATGACCATAATGATATCCTGTTACGTATTGCCCCTTCATGAGATAAATAAATCCCTTATAGACAGGTTTAATGTCATCGCAGAGGTGATTCATCTTTACTTTATCTTGGTTGGGTTAGAAAACTACAATGATTTGGGCTAAAATACATCTTTTCACAGCCAAGCCGTCGCTCTTATGAACACTATTTTCTTGGTTTCTATGGTTACATTTAATAACAAAACATTATGACAAAAACTCTTGTAATTTCCCAGTTGATTTTAGACTGCAACATGACTTGTTTAGGGTTAGAAAACGATCTCAGTTTGGGCTAAAACACATTCTGTTTACAGGGTGACGATCCCAGAGGCTGTTTTTGCTTCACATACCTTTTACACATGTCAACTACTAGAAGCATACTGGACATTACCTTTCTTCAATATATGTCTGCATACATATGGAACATGGACACATGTTTTATTTAGTATCTTTATATGTGGATCATATGAATTCATCTTGAATTCAACACCTAGCTGCAGCTGAAACATAAATTCTGTCAATTTCTCCTTTTTTTTTTTAAAGATTTGAACAGTATGGGGGTATATTTACCAAGTTAGTATCCAAAACTGCTTGTGGCTTGCAGAGGATAAATCTGAGACTAATAAGAAATCAGGCTTATATTGAGAGATAATTCAATTCTCAATCAGGCCAAATGGACATTAAGCTCTTAAAATTCAGATAAACTGTGATAAAAATTGGGTTGAGCTGCCATACCTGATATAACCTCCTCAGTCTGCTTCACCTGGAGCACAAAGAGACACAAAGAGACATTTCAATATTATATTATATTATATTATATTATATTATATTATATTATATTATATTATATTATATTTAATTCTTGAGTTTAAAAAAAGAAAAGAAAAGTCATTGTGCATCCCCATACCTTAGTGAGTGAACAATGATAAAGAAAGTTCACTCCTCCAACTATCATGTGGTTTTCTATCTTTTTGGCCATTTTGCAATCGAACCCCGGGAGGAGGTCTGGGTGCGGCATGACGGTGACCGGCGCTCCAAGGCCGAGTAGAAAGCCAGCCCATTCCAAGCCTTCAGCAGACCCGCCTACCACCAGGGTTCGACCTGGGGGATGATGCAGGGAGAGAAGATCTTCGCTGGAGAGGGGGGAGACAGTAGAGGTGTTTACTGTAAAGAAGGGCATGAAGCGCAGAGATATAAGTATGTTACCTGGTCAGGCAGTACTCCTGGTCTCCAGGTATGCCCAGATACTGAGGTTGCTCTCCTGTAGCAATGAGCAAGGTTTCTGCAGTGAGACGCCTTTTCCTCCCGTTTGTTTCTGTCACCTGGTTAAACATAAATGTGTAAAAACATAAAATATCTTGAAAACTGTACATTTTAATTTATTTCTTAAACCTAATTCAGCTTACAATGCTGATAATAATTATTATAGTGTCTGTTTCTAGCAGTAGAGCTATAAAAACCAGTCCTACTGGGCAGCAAACAGCAACTGGCTTCATCAAATATGATGTTTTTAAATCAAAGGAATAAAAGTCTCTGCTGTGAGGGAAAACAGAGAGCGAGCACAACTCCAGAGACTACAGCAGCTAACTTTTCACTCTTTCGTCTAAATTTGAAATATCTGGATTGTTCTTATCTATTCCTATTATTTTTAGATTTATTTGATCTTTGCTTTTACTTTTTTTTAACTCCAGTGTTTTCTTCGTGGGGGTCCTCCATGTCGGGGGTAATGCCTGCTTGGTCTGCAAGGTCGTAACACCTTGCCTGCACTGCAGCCCTATGGCTGTGGTGTGAACCCCGGCCTGCCCTGATCTGGGCGGTTCCTGTGGTGGTGGGCTATGTGGTCATGGGTGGGGTGGTTCCTGGTTGTGGAGGAATTCACAAGATATTGTTTCCTCACAGCTGCATCACACCAGATGTTTATTTTTCTATTAATATTCAGTTTGGAGATGTGAGTGATTGAAAAAAATCGGAAATTTCTACACATTTTTAAACAATGTAAAGACTTTATTTAGCCTTTTTAACAAAATGTAAATAATAATGATATAATAATAATAATAATTTTTATATATTAGCTGTGTATTACTGTGTGATGTGTCAAAATGATTGTAGTGCATTATTTTATCCACCAGGGGGCAGAAGACAAGCATTAGACTGTGTACAACAGGGTTTTGAGCCATGTTTATACCATGAAGTGATGGAAAAGGTCTCAGAAACTGTATGTTTCAAATAGAATACATGTGGCATTAAAGGGTTGAATAATCTTTTATTCTTTTTAATATGCAAACACTTGTTTTTATTGTGTGACGCACTTTGTGTTGCTCTTGTAAGAAAAGTGCTTTTTGAATCAAATTTGAATTTTGAAATAGCCATAAAATGCATCTTAGATTGTGGAGCAGAGTGTTGGTCTGCCAGATTTCACTTCTAAGAGACTCTGCCCCTCTAAGGTGCTCTTTTTAAACCCAATCATGAACGGGCCTGTTGCTAATCAACCTAATTAGTTACAACATGTTCCACCTGCTACTTCCTTTAAGAACCCCTCAGACTTCTGTTTCCCGTCTCATCTTCTTCCCTGATGTTTTTTCTACAATGATTCTATCAGACTGTGATTTCTACGTGTTTATTTAAATCAGCCATGTAAACGTTTACCTCAACAGTATGAGGCGCCACTATCACACCCCGGGCGTTCAGGTAAAAGACACCACAGCTCTTCAGCTCCCTCTTCAGCTCTAAACTGCTTGACTTGACCTGCTCCTGAAGAGCCTGCACCAGATCCCTCCAGCCATGAGACGCTGCAACAAAGAAACATTTCGTACATCTAATATAGCTACAAAACGTATTTGCATTGGATTTAGCTGCATTTTAATTAACTCATTGCTTCAACGAGTCAGCTTTGCTTTGATTTTACAATTAAACCTTTGTATTATATGACTGAAATAATCATAGACCCCTATAACTTACCCTCGTCTTTGAACTTCCAGCCATACGTTTTCGAATCCTGCATAGCTTTTCCTAGCAGTGACGTCTGCTGCAGGTATTTCCTGATGGCGTCAGTGTTGAAGCTTGAACCTCCAAGTCCTAGAAGAGAGGAGAAATAAGAAAAAGGGAAGCAAAATGAAAAAAATGTTATATTAAAAAACAGATTATTCATGATAAGCAAAACTTTTGATGCTCAGAGAATTAAATGCTCACCTCTTTTGACGCCTCTCGGAGAGGGGGCCATGAGGTCAAGGATGAGCGCCTTTTTCCTCAAGCCAGCAGCTTCCTAACGGCAACAATCAGACAGCAACAGAAAGGAGGGGAATTAAATATTTAAACGGGTTAAGCATTTGCACTTCTCAACAATCCCGGCTCTTTTCCACTTTCCCCTAGACACTCACAGATCATCACATTACCATAAAGCTCATTAATATGATAATTATCAGGTCTGTGCTTTGGCAGAGACCACTTCCAGACCAGATTATCTGTAATTATAAGGTTCAGTTTGTTAAGGGTCTTCCAGCCACAGAGAGTAGATAGACTTGGATAAGTGGGCAACAAATATGAATAAATGGGGATTTATTTTTGTCTCATAATAGCCTGAGAACAACTAGAAAGCTGTGAAATGTGCAAGTAACATTCATCCTCATTTCAAGTGACGAATGGATACAAAGGAGTTTGTTACGATCTGTGGGGATCTCTATCATTTACTTGGAAGGTATCTCCTTTTTTTCTGTTTCTTTTTTTTCCCTACATCAACTTTGTTGCATCTTTTGCACTCAAACAGGCCTTTATCATCACACGGCCACCTCAGTGTTTCATGATCAAAACTATGCTGTCTGGTTCCCATCCAGAAGAAAAGGACTGCACTAAATGTGCCATCTGTTTTCCTTTTGCTCGCAGCTTTCATCTCAACTTTGTCCATCTAGTTAACTTTTATTGGGAAATGAACTGCATGGTGATTTTTCTGGCTGAGGTCAAAGCTCAAGCGACTTGGTTGCACTGCAGTTATATTTTAGAGCCTGCAATGCGGTGCAGTTTATCCAATTAGCTTGACTTAAACAGACTTAAGAACTTTTCTGATGCTGCACGATGCATTTAACATTAATATCTAACAATCTGGTGAACTGTGTCTTGCATAGTTGCATATTTGTGTACATGCAATATTAAGTGTTCAAAAGAATGTGCAAAATAAATAAGAATGCACAGATTTAATCAGGTCATTGCTTTCCCTTATCTTGATTTATTTGAAGGCTTTACAAAGGAAAAGCATGAACAGAAGAAAGTTGAGAGAAAATCAAAACATGGGCTAACATTGCTCATAGAAGCTCACCTTTGCTGCTGCCAGGCCTCCTGATCCTCCTCCTATAACCAGGAGATCATAGTCATAGAAACCCAGTGAAGGCCCTGTTGGTGGGTCCATGTTTCACTGCCACAAGCCTGGACAGTGTGAGAAAAGTTACACTAAGAAAATCCAAACAACAAACTAAGGGAAGGTGAGTGAGAGGAAGGAAAGGAAGGACTTTGACCTCTGTGCTCACTCTCGCAGCAAATGACATCAGCAGACAAAAACACTCTGACCCTAACTCTCCATTTCTATGCTAAAATTCAACCATGAAGCTTAAAATTATATATGTGGTGCAGGAGCTATTATCTAAAGCAGGTAGCAGAGGTGGCTGAATGTAAGCAACCAATCAAAATAATGAATTACTTGCTATAGAATAATAAAGTGAATCCTTGAAAGCTGCATCGCATTCACTATGTCAGGTCTATGCCAGTGGATTGTTTACTTAAAAAAAAAACAACAACACATATTTATTGAAGAGTTTACATAAGTTTACAAATGCAAACAGGCTTTTTTAAATTTACACTTAAAGTTTTAAAACGAAATGGCGCCATCTAGTGGTTAAAACTTTTAATATGCGTCGGTATGTGTCATTGGTGTGGACAGCTGTGGACAGTCTTTATGCTTCAAAACACTGACTTACACTTTCAAAATTCAATCAATAAATAAATACAAAGAATTTTTTTTTATTTTTTAGATAAAAACCTCAAATTTCCACATTAGGGAAAATATAAATGAAACTGGAGGAAAAGACTGGGAAAAAAGAAAACTCATGGCAGCCTACCTTCCACGAAATGTTCAAATTTCAGGAGGCTTTAATAGAGTTTTTAAAGTTAGAAGACTTCAATGCTTCGTTTCAGATAAAAAAGTGGAGAAAATAAGAACAAAATCCAAACAGACTGAAAAGTTTAATGAAAAGAAAATATGTTGGAGGGAGAAAGCTTTTCCGAACTGCACAACACGCTTGGACTGATGTGTTCCATTCCCACCTGAAATGTAGGAATTATCTAACAACCATTGGTCACACGATGGAGGAAAGTAAAAGGAAAGTCTACAATATTATATTATATGAATACTGTATTTGCACTATTTTACTGTGGTTAGTGAGAGTGAAACCCTTAATCAAGTTATTTTCCACTACTGCTTCTTTCCAAGTCAAAACAACCGTCTTCTAATTTTTAGTAGCCTGATATGAGAGTTTGCAAGAGGTCCCGGAACGCAGCACGGCCCTCTACTGATCAAACGCGGTACTGCAGGCGCGGTTCCGCGCTGGGACTGGTCCTTTCGCAGCCATTTTCTGTCCAACCAAACAGCCGTCTCAGGAAGGTAACCAACCAGGGCTTCATTGCAGGTTTGTGCCTGGCTCCGGCCAATGATTGCTAACCGATTTCTCGTTAGCTCGAATGGAAATGTCCGTCTCTGTCTGATTTTTTTATCTGTTGTCTGAGTGAATGAGGGCTCTTCGTCAGGAAATATCTGTCGGGGAAAACTTAAAAAAAACAGCTGTTAAATATTTCGGCCCGGCTTCGTCTTGCTGTGCTGTGCACGACAAAGAACAGGCCAACGCAGACGCGAGTTGCAGTGGATTTACAATGAGAATGTATGCAGGGGACTCTTTGTACCTGAATAGGTTAACTCAAGGAGGTAATGTCTCACTGGATAGCCTCTTTTATATACGCTGAAATCATCCCAGGACATATCGACTCATTTAGCTCAAATTCGTGGGTTAACATTGGCTAATGTTAGCTAAATAACTCACATACCCGCTACTGACATCTGCCAGTTAGCACACGGTACCCAAGCGGTAGCAGGCAGTAGCCAAACATATCAGTGCTTTTTTTACGTGTGTGTACAATAAACTAACCCCTTACAGATATTAAACTTCTAGGTTTTCCAACCTAATACATCAATGCTAATAATTCCATATAGCTAGCATACAGTAGCAGTGTCGCGCTAACGATAATTATTTCACACAGTACGGACGCGTAAACGTGTGAAGAGGGGGGGGTCATATTTGTCAGTCGTCAGATATGCGCCTCTGGAAATATCCGTGTTCTCTAAATAGACAAAAATGGGAACAACGTTGTGGAAAGTCAGACATCATTGAACAGTGATGTAATCTGGGAAGACAAAAAGCTAAGCACGCGCGGTTCAGTTTTCACGGGTACATCTCCACCAAATAGTGGCACAAACATCATGTTTTTAATTGTTTAATGAGCTGATTTGTATTTAAAGTCTTAATTAGGGCTTCATTTATGAAAAGTAAGTGTACACAGGCAAATGAGGGTGTACTAACTTAATCTGAGATGAACTGGTAATACTGACTACTAGACAAACATGTCAAATCCTAAAGGGGGGGGGGGGGTATACAGAGTAGACCAGCTTACTTAGTATGCAAACACAATGTGTTCATCTGGCTATTAAAAGGCCCAAACATTTTGTATTATTTTCATGTTTTTGCCAAGTAATCCATGTATGCAAAGAATAATGGTGGCACATTAAACTTGTATACATTAGTTAGAGTGCTTTTCAGCCTTGCCCACCATCAGATTAGTTTTAAGTCAGCCAGCTTGTCAGGATTTACAATGAAGAGCATCTCCTGATGAGCATGCAGGAAATAAGTCTGTATTCACATTGCTGCAGCTGCACATGATTAATAGAGATCTTGTGTTGCAGATGGACGGAGACAACTCAACCACAGATGCCTCTCAGCTGGGTATCACCGGAGAATACATGGCCCCCAGTCATTATGTCCTCCAACATCAAGAGGGTAAAGAGGAAATAAGTGTTTATGGCTCAGCACGACCACGACTCAGGCCATAAAGAGTTGATTTTTCCTTTTTTATCTGCATGTTTTGTAGATGATGGAGATGATGCTTTGAATGATAATGACGATGGTGGCATCAAGGAGAATTACAGGGAGCAGGACATC
The DNA here is from genome assembly GCA_037177055.1 of Atherinosoma microstoma. Taxonomy (NCBI): domain Eukaryota; kingdom Metazoa; phylum Chordata; class Actinopteri; order Atheriniformes; family Atherinidae; genus Atherinosoma; species Atherinosoma microstoma. The sequence goes on from JBBBVU010000025.1 coordinate 6,507,564, forward strand.
TATCTTCCCATCGCCAACGTGGCTCGCATCATGAAGAACGCCGTTCCTCAGACTGGAAAGGTTGGTGATGGAGAAGAAGGAATAATGATGGATCTTTTGTTCTGTTTTCCTTTACACAGTGGAAATGATTGTGTCATGTTTGAACCAGTTCACTGCAGCAGAACCTGATGGTTGTGATGTCAGAGCAATCTGACACAAAGTGGCAGGATTATGATAAATCTAAGCCATTTGTCACTTCAAGTGTTCAAGCCCAGAAAAAAATGATGTTATTGAGCATTTTCTTTTTCCTTATGTCCAATTGAAGAGTGTGGACCCCGTGTTAGAGCCACCCATAAGACTGGATTCAGTTTTAAATTGTTTGTAGGAAGGATTCTTAAAAGATGGTGGAGAAGGGCCTTCTTTTTTTGAGACGCATGACAAACGGGGAGGCAAAACGGAGGAAAAAATGCAAGTGGATGATCTGCTTATGTGGGTTTTTTTTGTTTTTTTGGCCTTTCTTGGCATAATCATGGTCTGCGGTAGCAGAACACACACTGAGATATTTCTCCTAAATTATCTGTTGCTGTCAGAAAAAGACCACAGGCTGTGTTTAGTGGCAGGAGCATGACACTGGCTGTCATTGAGCTTCTCTCACAGCTGATATAAGACCACCGGTCAACAGAACCGCCACAATTGTCTCAT
>JBBBVU010000025.1:6525410-6550524 GCA_037177055.1 Atherinosoma microstoma
ACTGGGCCATGTTCTCCTGGTGCTTTTATCTTTTCATTTTGGGTGTTGGACTTGAAAACTCATCCGTTCATAAGAATGGATCCCAGGTCGGCCAGACTTCAGAGCTCCCTCCTAACGGCCTGAGCTATTCTTCCAGACACATGACAGGTTGACTTTGAAGATTTGTACTCTTTAGTTTCAGTTAGAAACAATGAAAAGTTGATCTCTTCCTTGAATCTGATTGTCAAAGTTTTAGCAGGGAATTGAACCTGCAGCTTGTTGATCTCCTACTTCTCTGTAGACCTCCATCCCTCCTCCTAACAGCCTGAGCTGTTCTTCCAGACACATGACAGGTTGACTTTGAAGATTTTCATTCTTTACTCATCATTAAGAAAGTCTAAAGATGATATTACTTCACATGTCTAAATACCACAAACTCAAACAGATTCCCACTGCTCTGACAGGGAATTGAACCTGCAGCCTGTTGAACATGAGGCAGTTCTCCATCACCCTGAGCTATCCTCTCACACAGCTGAACTATCTTTGGAGCAGATGTTAGTCTTTCATTTGTCATTATTTAGTTGGAAGGAGCCACATTACTGCAGTAATGAAGACAGTTATGTAGATTTCTGGGAGAGGATTATCGGCCTATACAGAGACCAGTAAGCCTATATGGGACAGCAAAAAGTTTCAGGCTTACCGAAGCAAAAGGCTGCTCCTCTGAACCTTTATCAGATCATAGTTCAATTCATGGATATTATCTCTGCTAAGTTCAAGCAGAATAACATTAGAGAGGTTTGTGGCAGTTCAGTTTGGCTCCATTTGTTTTCCCAACTGCAGGTTTTACAGGGTTAATGTGTGAAAATCAGAATAAATGAAGACATCACATCAAGGGTTCAGTTGCAAATCTTACAAAGATCTTTATTCTTGTAATTACATAAAGTTCAATTCAACCAAGTTGCTCCTTTCTTTTTTTCCATCTCTTCAAACAAAACATCTTTGTGTACACATACAGAAACCATCATCTTCTACCTTCCCTTACTTACTTTTTCCTTCACTTTCAACATTTTAACATCTTTAACCCGTGAGTGAGACATCAGCCTGACCGGCCGATGAATCTCACCCTATCAATCTGCTTCCTCATCTTTACCCATCATCTCTCTTCTCTTCATCGTTCTTCGACATTCTCTTGGTAAAAACCAGTCCTTGGCACGTTTCCACTGTCCTGTCCCAGAGGACAGATGCATACATCACGCTGCCTCTACTGGTGCCAGCAGTGTCCACAACTTAAGCTCCATGCAAGATGCTACACTGAAAAGTGATCCATTTCATTCTGAAAAGTCGGCTTTAAAAAAAAAAAAAAGAAAGAAAAAAACCAACATGGCTCAGTTTTAAAGTTTGTCTTAAAAACAAAACTTATGTCTTGTGATATGGTTTCAACATCTGCTGAATAGTTTTCGGTGAGAACGAATTCTCATCGGTTCAGAGTTTTAAATTAATGCCGTAGCAGTGAATACAACAGTGTCCAGGTCCGTTAACTGTCATGTAAGGAATGTATGGAAATAAGACATGTCCTCTGATTGGTTTATAGCTTTGTGTGGTACATCTCAGCCTCTGGGCGGGGAGGGACGGGTGGGGGGACACTCCCCCCCCCCACCTAAACACAACTAAAATGAATTAGAAGAAAAAAAAAAAAGAAACTTGCCCTAAAAGCTTAAACAGTGCTGCTTTATAATTAAAAAATACAATAAAATGTTTTAATAGGATTTGTGATTCATAACCTCTTATTCGTATCTCCCAGAAAGCCATTTTGGGTGTTGGAGTTGAAAATTCATCTGTTCTGATCATAAGAATTGATCCTAGGTCAGCCAGATTTCAGAGCTCCCTCCTAACAGCCTGAGCTATTCTTCCAGACACATGAAATGTTCACATTGAAGATTTTCACTCTTTAGTTTCAATTAGAAGCAATGAAAATTTGATTTCTTCTTTGATCTGATTCCCAAGGTTTTAGCAGGGAATTGAACCTGTAACTTATTGCTCTTCTACTTCACTGTAGACCTCCCTCCCTCCTAACAGCCTGAGCTGTTCTTCTGGGTACATGCCATGTCTACATTGAAGATTTTCATTCTTTACTCAACATTAAGAAACTCTACAGATTAGATTTCTTCACACGTCTAAATTCCATGAACTCAAACAGATTCCTACTGCTCTGACAGGGATCAGATTCTCTCTAGGTTGTGTCTTGCTGCTCCACAGCTGTATGCACAGGAAACTAAATGTTCCTTTACACATCCTAAAGTGAAGTGCACCTTCTATCTATCTTTACTCATTTGAATTCTTCCCTTCATCCAGCTTCACTTTGTGCATAAACATCACCATGTAGCCAAAGGATGAATGGATTCGTGTTCATGGGAAATGTATTGATTTGCATCCAATATCACTGGAGGTCATGGAGGTCTGGGTCTTTTCAGACTGAGCTCCCTTTGAAGATCCAACTCTTCCGGCTCCCAAATAGTTCTTCATTAAGCATCACTTAAAGCCTAATTTAGCAACTCTGAATGATTTGTGTTGTGAAATTAAATTTTTTATTCGGTGGTTTCAGAAAAGCCTCATTTTTATGTATTTTTTAATTAAAAAAAATAGAAAATGAGCTGGTATTTTACCGTAAAAAAGCTCAGGGCCAGGATTCAAGACGTCGTTATGGGGTGTCTTACTGAGAGAATCTGCCTTAATTGAATAGTGGGGCTTTAAGAATCAAGTTTTCTGTTAATTTTTGTAGAATATTACAGCCTGTATTTCAGATCGGAAATTAAACAATGAGTGACACATCCAGGAAGTTGTTATTCAAAGAGCTTTACTAAATGGAGAAAAGCAAATAAGCATTTAAGAGTCTAACAACACTTGAGAGCACATGATTATAAATCTTGTTGAAACTGATGCCAAACAAAGTACTAAATTACAGGGAGGATCAGTACCTTATCTCCTTGGTACTGTATCTCAAAAAAATGCCAGAAAACTATGTCCTAGTCCATGTGCAAGCAGCAAAGAGCAATAAAGAGGGAGGTTTGATCCCAGTGAGGGATGGTACCACGGAGATGTGTAAAAGGGATGCTATGCAAGGTGTGGAGGAGTATGTGTGAGAGCAGAGAGAAAGGGTGGGGATAGGGGGGGGGCAGTGAGTGCTTAAAGACCCACAAGGTACTGAAGAGGTTACTGGTGGGGGGAGAAAAAGGAAGAATGCTCTCTCTCACATTCCTCGCATGCCCACATCATTGTAGCAGGCTAATGAGGCAGGGGAGGGAGGGAGTGCCGTTGCCCCGAGCCCAGAAAGAGGATAAAACCACCGGAGCGCCGACCGGCATGGAGCTGCTGAGCTCACGCCTGAGGAATTCCAAACGCCGGACATGAGAGAGAACGGCCCAGTGCCAACACTTCTCTCACTGCAAACACACACGTCTACACCGGGGCGACCAAAGCTGGGCTGGTGTGAAAAGTCAGTTATCAGCCAGTTCTTCCATCCACCGCTGACAGGATGGAGATCTCTGCCTGCCCTGGAAAAACAGCACATTTTCTTCTGTTTAGTCAACGTTTAGCTCAATTTAACATAAGATAGGAAGTGAGGTGTTGCTGATGGAAAAAAAATGAATCATTAGGAAATTACTTTTAGAAATATCTAAAATATCATCTGTCTAAATCTTCTATAATAAAGAAAAATAATTAGATCATTAGATAACAACTTTTCCTCATTGTTCTGTTTACGTATTGAGTCTCTGCTGTTAGCTTTTTTTAATGCATGTTTACATGCGCACACTATAGTTTTAGACGATCAAGTGTTAAATCGTGCACAAGAACCTTGTTTCCCTTATTTTTACAGGACACACTTGATAAGTTTGGAGGCCCACCACTTTCATAAAGGAAAAAAAAAATCAAATTTCTATTATTACATTGTTCAGCATTCGTAATTAAAAGAAAAACTGGTGGGAGTGGGGCGTCGTGGTGGCTAGCTTGACATATCTGTGGACTTTAACCTCCCTGTTTCTTGTATAAATATCTTTAACATTTCTATACAGCAAAAGTTTGTCATTTTGCTTACTGTGCCATATTGTGTTAGCTACTGATCAGCAGTCTATGGGGAGCTAAAGTTAACATCAAAGTGGATGGAGAACATCCTTCCTCCTCATGGATTCTATGGCTGACAAGCAGACCAGTGACAAGAGAAAATAACTCATATTCAGGAAGCGCTGTGACACATCCTTCCCTTCACCCCTCCCTCCATCTGTCATTTTCTCACTGATCTCAGTTCACTGAACTGTTCCAGAGTACATAAGCCCTGTCAGTCCTGGATCCAGCTGGCCTGAGGTGCATCATCCCGGCCGCATGGAGGTAATGGAGGGTGAAATCTGTGTGGAGCTTCAGGATTGAGGCACTTTGAAAGCCTTAATGCTAACATGGCATTCCTCTGACCAGATGCAAGAGGGAAGACTGCTGGCAGGAAGCCATGTTGGCACATTCTCATTTAGTAGTGCTAACCGACTAGAGAGAGAGTCAACACATCTTCCATAACTCCCTCAGCTCACCTGTTGACAGAAAACCATGATATGAAGACCATTTATTTTATAGTTCTTCTGTTAACTGTGTTACAAGGTGCTTTATGAGGTTGGATAAGTTAAGTCAGGTCGAATGGATCGTCACCAGAAAACGAAATAAGAGAAAAAATGTGAAAAATGTTTCAGACAGGAATTTTTTTCGGCGTTAAAAAAAAGCTGAGACTGAATCCGTGGGTTTTATCAGCATAAACAACTGAGTGTCATCAGCATAAAAATGGTCATTTTCCTGATGGTCTTCACTAAGCTAGCCAAGAGGTAGCTTGTAATAAGAAAACAGAAGGGGACCAAGGACGCAGCCCTGTGGTACACCACAAGTCAACTGAACCACTAAGAAGATCATTATTCAGAGGTTATATCAGGGAGATTTTGATTCAAAAATTCAATGAGGATTGAAGAGTTGGTGATCTACTTTATCAAGGTAGCACATGAGAGTCCTGCATGTTAAGCAAACTACAATGTAAAAATGCCTTTACATAGCTGTAATAGTGCAGATTAACACTTTTAAATTCTATTTATTTTAGTTTACTTTGCATGGTTTACTGGTTTAATTAAAATGCATAATGATCATGCATTTTGATTAAACCAGATTTACTTTGCAGGCTTTACATGCTCATGACTGACAGGAAATTAATCATTCAATTTATTAAAGGTAGAAAATGATTCACTTTGGTTTTATTGTTCCTTATTCTTATTCATAGCTCTTCTCCCCAGTTCTGTCGGATTACTGACAACCTGTTGCCTGACTGAGAGGATTTCTGTTATAATCTCTCACGATTTCAAATATTTTATATTACTATCATTCTGTCTCACATTAGTCCCTTCTTCCCTCTCTGTATCTTGAGGTTCAGCTGACTCAGGCAGTGACTCTGATTCTATCATCATGCTATTTGGAGCAAAACTTGGATTCTTTCCTTACCAAACCTGTAGAGTGTGGAGAGGCTGGGGATATGACCACCAACCCTGTTGTGCAACCTCAGCCCAAACTTTCATCAAGTCCCTGTCAGAGATGTAAACAATGATATATTTATGTAAACATATACTTTGTATATATGTTAAGAAAAAAAAAAAACACTCAGATGTTCCACAATTTAAAAGTCTTGTTATTGCTCGTATCTGTAATAGTTGTACATATGCATATGTAACTAGGAAATATGAGTAAAGTTAATAAACATGGGGTTATGCCAGCAGTGATGCAGATGCTTACTGTAAATATCCACCCAAAACACTAGCGTTGAATGATTTAAAAGAGCATGTACACAAATAATTACGCTGTAATCCTGAGATCACTGAGTGTAACTAACAGGTCCGTCATCCAAGCATGACTCCTGATTTCACGATCACGTCTTTGAAGCTCAGTCTCCAAAGGTTTTTTAATAATGACTCCAAACTGTTCCAGTAGCAGGAAACACCCATGAAAACTTCCACACCCCTGATCTTATCTCCTCTGACCATTTTTCTCCAGACTTCCCATCAGCAGCCGGCAGAGCTTGAATTACATCCCTAAAAGCACAACAGCAGTTTGATGATCACAAAATCTCCTCTAAAAAGTAGCTGTGTGTGTGTGTGTGTGTGTGTGTATGTGCGTGTGTACATTAGGTGTTGTATTGAGCGTTTAGAGAAGGATCTGGAGAAGATCCATTTATTCCCCATCACTCAGAGGAGAGATTTGGAGCCTGATGAATGGAGGCATGGTAACATTGCCCTGAAAGTAATTCCTGGAGCATTTGAGAACATCCGTTGTCGTGGCTACAAGGAACTGAGTCGACTCAGCGAATCCTGCGGAGTGGCAGTCCGGCCAAACTGCCCAGTTTTAATCCAATGTGAAACTCAATGCCAGCTGGATCCATACGCCGTTTTCTGGAGTAAATGAAACTGTCATTGTGGGCTAATGCAAAAAGGACTAATGAATATTCATCACTTTTAACTCCTGCCACAAATAAAGACAAGTACAGTGACAATCACAGCATCAGCCTTTCATTCTCTGTACCGTAATGTACGTAAAAGAAAGTAAATCCTCGGTCAGTTCAAAGGTTTTTCTAGTTTGGATGCTGAGATGTTGTCTGGTTCTTACTGACACGTAAAATTAGAAAAAAAACTTTAAGTAATTGATAAAAAAGATAATCAGGAGAAATCTTGCCAAATCATTGATTCATTTGAAGGTTTTCAGGGATTTATTTATGCACATCTCTCATATGCACGTTTATACTGATTTAAATAAAAACAACAGCTAATATCAGACTTTTAAGCTCAACACAAAATTGTTTAACCTGCATTTAATAATCATAGGATTATAATTGATTCTAGCTCAGCAAATCATGGATGAGAACATGACACCTGGACGCTGCACTCAGGGCTGCAAGAGTGGGTACAGTTTACTTTTCCTTTCACTGTGTGAGAAACATCTCCTTGATGCAGCAGAACGTATCATCAGGGAGGTTTTTTGGGCTCATAAAGTGTTTCGGGTCTTTGAACATCAGACGCCTTCGCCCAGGCGACCCAGCCAGGGGTAATCAGGCCCAGACTTGCGTACCAGTACCTACCCAAAAGCAAGAGAAAAGGAGAAAGAATGAACAGATTAAAAACACGATTAATGGATCCTGCTTATCTAACAGCACGTCAGCTCATTTTCAATCCTGCTATGAGACAACTGCAGTCCAATTAAAGCTCAGTAAGTTAATTGCATAAGATTTGATAATATAATTGGGAGCTTGAAGTTAGCTATGATGATAAAATGAATCTGTTTGTGGAATCTGAGATTACTTGTGTATACCTTACCCATAAGAGTATACTGTAAAGTACCACTTCTCCAACAAGCAGGAAGTAAATACAGCTTACGAGGGTTTCCCCATTTCAGTAGACATTTTCCTCAAAATGTTCTTCATTACGCAACAAAAAGAATAATATGCAATATGCAAGAATAATATTCTAACCATGGGATGCATGTTCACAGTAAACATGACAAGTACCTCTGAGTTACTCAGTCAATAATACAATGAAACTAGAATAGCAACATAACTTTGTTAAGGTTAGAAAGCACTTATCATCTTCATGGATATCATTTTGTTGGTTGCCTTGGTTACATATAGTCACAACTGCACATTATAAAGAAACTTCCTATTTAATACCCTCCACCACCCAAACCAGCCTCCTAATAAGACGTTTGTTCTTGTGAAGAGTGGCTCCCATCGACGTCATCGCATCACAAGCTCGGACCAAACCTGGTATTTTGAGGTACTTTGAGGCAGAGCGGGGGCTTGATCAAACAATCAGAGATAAAAAAAAAACTAATCAAAAACTGGCTGGGCAGGAAACAGTAAGCCAAGTCTAAACTAGAGACAGCTGCGATCAAAACTAACTGGAAAAAGTTTTTAAAAAAAGCTGTAAAATAACATGTCAAAACTGGAAAAAATCAAGACTAACCCGACACGACCATAAGATATAATAAAAACATGAAGTCAAACTTCTGGTATTATAACAGGATGTCTTGTGTATTTGAACAAAGCTTGATTTCTATGACTGAAATTTGGGGAACAACTCATACTTCTAAAGCCAAGCTCACACATTTTTGCCTCTGTTTGTATTAAACTGCTGAACTGCAGCTGGACACAAAGTTAACTTAAAGACACGCTGACTGGAAATCAAAGCAAACCTTTCCTGAGATCAAACCCCATCGCTGCTGATGTTGCTTCACCCCCCCGTCCTTGAGTCATGGACCATTTTAGAAATGAATCAAAACTAGGGGAAGACATTGTCTCACTGCTTCCTTTGTTATTCAAAGTGTCCCAGCAGCAGTGAGTCCAGAGCTATGGGATTGGACTGGTCTGGGTCTGCCCCTGCTTTCTCATGATAAGGGAGGCAGGGCAGGGCTGGTGCTCTGCAAACAGCTGAACACTTTGCAGGAGAGCGAGGACCGATCAAACACAATACAGCACGGAGCCGCTGTGGGAGAGAGACTGAGGAACAACGGTGCAGCCAAGGAGACCACAGAAACACTCTTCCCCCAAATCCCCAACTCTGCACAGAGAGAGAGGAGAGACAGAAGGCGCAAGACCAACAAAAGCATTCTTCGCTTTCAGTCAAAAAAAAAAAAAAGAAAAAAGAAAGAAGAAAAAAAAAACAATACATTGGGCGAGATTGTTTATTCTTAGATTCAAATTCAAGGAGAAAGCGTGAAATCAGTGAAGCATCTCCAAACACGGAGTGAGGGATTGTAGCGCTGCGCTGCATGAAGGATAAATCCATCTGGGAGGAAAAACGAGCAGAGACAGGATGAGAGCGACTCTGAGGATCACGTGGCTGCTACTTTCACTAAGTGAGTACTTTTTCATGTCAAACATCTGGGGATGAGAATCGGCGTTAACCTGCCAGGTGGAGGAGGATTGTCTGTCTCTGAGATGCGGCGGCGTTAGACGTAGACGATGTGAGACGCAGCAACAGGTGTGCACACATCTCAGGGAGCCCCGGATTCATTGGATGGGCCATTTTTTTCTATAGATAACTCCCAGCTTGGCTGAATTTATACACAAACATTCCTCATTTGAAGAAAAAACAACATATCATGCAGTGTTGGAGGTATCTTTATTTTTCACAGAACTAATACATTTCAAATCCCCTTTTAACCCTTTAAGCCCAGTCAGTTTTTTAGATATCTGCTCGTTAGATTTATTAAGATGTGTAAATATATATATGTGTGTGTTACTGGTGAAGAATTCATAAAGATGTTAAATAGCACAAATTAAAAGAGTTTCAGGCTAACCTAAAAAAAATAAAACAAAATAAACATTTTAAGATGAATATGACTATTTTCTTGGAAGGATGCAGTTGTAGCTCTAAACCTCCGTCAGATCAAAGTACAATATGAGAACATTATCCTGCTCTGATAACATGAAGCAGATCAAAATTTGAGAGATTTTAGAGCAGAGTTAAGGTGAGGTCTATCTGTTCTCAGCCTCAAGAGATGTCAAGCTCAAACAGTTTCGTAAACATAAAGTACAAACTGTCATAAAATTAGAAAAATATTTAAAGTAAATAAACTTTCTTTGCATGTGAGTCGTATATGGCACCTTTTAGAGTAAAATATAACATTAAAGTAAAATTCAAAAGGCTATATCAGAAACTACTTCCTTTACTTATTACCTAAGATGAAGCAAAATTTAATGTATCAACAGCAGAGATGCAAAAGTGTTAAAGTGTAAATGATAAAAATGTAGTGATGTAGCCGGATGTTGGGTGGTGTTATATGGAAATATGGGACTATGATGCCTCAAGGGGGGTGAGCCTAAAGGCAAAAGTTCCAGCTGAAAACAGAGGCAGTCTTTCTACTCTATAAGACAAGTGTTTTGGATGACTTTAACATTAAATCCCTCAAATTTTGCCATAATCATCTATTAACCTTCTACATTTTACACCTTTTATCTAAATTCAAGTTTAAAATTCACTGAAATTGACTGAAAATGACTTTCTGGTCATTGTTTCTATTCACTGACTTCCACTTTGAGTTTATACCATGTAGCGTAAAGAAAAATCATATTAATTCAAATTTTAATACTGAAATTACAGGCTGTACATGATGGTCACACAATGTGTTTGCATCAGAAATGTTTTGCATAGGAAACAGCAGGAAATCCTGGACTTAAAAGTGAGAAATTGCTGTTTAAACCATGCAGAATAAAATAGTTAAACATTATTCAACCCTTACTGCAAACTATTTATCTGGTGATGTTAAATGCATAAAAGGAAAGAAAGAAGTTGAAAGATCCTGAGCAGAAGGAAGTTTGGAAAGGAATCCAAATAAGACAGTTCAGGCCTGTTTAGTGTTTTAAACTGTGTAAAAATCTATTTAGAGCATTGAGCTCCGTCTTCTTTCTCTCTGTGCTGCAGCTCGGTTGTGTTCACCCTGCTGGGTTTGTATAAAATCCTTAAGAAAGACACTATAACCAGGCCAAATAGTTTTAAGATTCAGAGCTCAAACATCTCCCCCTCCATCCCACATCATCCCATAGATGAGGACTCCCAAATGCAGCCCCCCCCCACCCCCTTCCTTTTTCCATCCTTCCAAACAGCACACTGACACACTCACACAGAGCCAACTTGCAGAAGCAGCCTGAATAATGAAGCGCACCCCTGACCTCCCCTCCCTGGTTGAAAGGCAAAGAAAGTGTTTTTCTTTAATTATGCACCTGCCGCTCTCTCCCCGCTGTAGTAGGTGGTTTTTGAGCGTGTGAAAAAACACGGTTGACGCAGCCCCTGAAGTTTAATCCACAGGCAGTCAGCACTTTTTCTTCTAAAGATACAAGCCGGTGGTGTTTTTTTTTTGTGTGCGTGCGAACGTGCATCTGTGTCTGTTTGTTCAACGGCGTTATCACATGAGAAGCTTCTTTTTTTTTTTTTTCTCCTGTTTAGTTTTTTTAATGACAACTTTAAAATCAGATCGTGTCGAAATGTCGGGGTTAATCCATAAAACGACAGTGTGGAACCCTCAGACTGTTTCTCGGAGATTTTAAAGAAGTAAACACCAGACTTTTTGGAGTTTCAGCCAAAATTATCTTATCTTTCTTTCCTCTGGAAACCAGATATATGGAAATAAATACTCAGGTATTAAATAGTGAATACCGAGACAATGAGGTATGCTTTGTCAATCAAACATTTGAGGAAATCTATGGAAAATAATCAAATTCACCTTGTTGTTCGGAGTTAAACAGAGAGAATAACACCATTCTCAAGCATCAGGTGGTTTTTTTAAGTCATCCCAATCAATCCATTTAACACAATATCAACATAAAAACAGCTTCTTCAATTATCTCTTCAACTAAAGTTGTGAGAAATCTGGATGTCGTGATGGATGACATGTTGAATCCATCTGCAACCACAACAACACAGAAACAATCAGGCCACATGTGACTCATACGCATGTCACCAGTTCTAGGTACAGACCGTGGTCATCGCCCGCCTTAGAGCATTGATCCTCGAGCAGAACACCTACTCATTAAACACCAAAGACTGCAGGGGTTTCATACAAACAGTCTGTTCCTCTCAGCAGTATCATCTGGTATTCTGCCTCTGCACAAAAGAGTCTGAATCAGGTGCTATCAGAACAGGGACAACTCTTTAATCTACTGAAGAAACACGTCTTCCCCTAAAACAACAAACACACTTCTTATTTGAATGTATGCACTTGTCTGACTTTATATTGCTGTAGCAATCAAGCTAAAGACCAGGGTTTCTGACCCCACTGAAGCTTAAAAGTTGTTTTGGATCAAAGCATCTGCTAAATGAATTAATGTCAAGTAAATTGTACAGGATTCTGTACAAAGAGAGTTAAAGGGATTAATCCCAAACAGCAGGGTGCAATGAGAGGATAAATCCACAAAGTAAGGAAGGCTGATGCTCCCCAATGCACAGATTTGAGCTAGATTTCTCAAATCAGACGTTTACCAAATTTCTTCAGTAGATTAAAAAAGAAAGAAGATGGCAGCTTCTGATTTAGAGAGGTCAAAACAACCTCCTTAAATCAAAGACACGGCCCGGAGGACGGTGATGTCACAGCTTTAAATAAATCGGATGTTTAGGAAGAAGGCAGTGTCATCACTTATCAGTACCCTCCAGGACTTCCTAACCCCTACACACACACACCGTCTCTCTTATTGGCCTGCTGGTTCACAGCTTGTCCGTTTCCTACAAGATAACAGGCAGTTGGGGTTCCTGGCTTGTCCGAACATCAGTGGCCTGGGGGGAGACGCTGCCCTGGCACACAGTCTGGTGCCTGCACCGGCCTGAGCATGGAAGAGAAAGGAGAAACAATAGAGGGGGGGGGGAAAGACTTTATCAACATCCTGGCTCCCAACAAGGGTGTGGTGGCAGGAGACGGCCTTGACTCGTCCCCCCCCCCCTCTCTATTTCATTATTTTATTTTAGACGCAGGCCTCTGTTGACTATGATTTCCAAACCATTTTGCTTTAGTGCTACACATGGGTTGTCATAACGTTGCGTCTTCACTCAACAGCCGAAGTCGTGCCACGATGCCGGTTCCAGAAAAAACTAAATGAGTCCCGATGATCTACGGACTCTTGCCGAGTCATTAAGCAGCGAGGAAATTCTGTCAAGTTTCCATTTTCACTCAAAAAGTATGACATGAATCAGGTTTGCTATTTTTTATATGCTACTGTCCCACGATGAAAAACCAGAGGTAGAAAAAAGTTTTTTGCCTTTCCACTCCTAATTTACCACAGAGTGAAAGGTTAGGGGATTATTTCTCACAGGTTGGTTCGTTTAGGGGATGCACATGGAATACTCAGGTAGGCTTGTGGTGTTTAAATGATGCTGACTCGGTTTTAGGGGGGGCTCAAAGTGTGCCAAGAAAATATCCCCCAGACCATTACACCACCATTATCCTGAGCTGTTAATACAAGGCAGGATGGATCCATGTTTTCATGTTGTTTCCACCAAATTCTGACCCGACCATGCAGCTGAGATGGAGACTCGTCAGACCAGGCAACATTTTTCCATCTTCTATTGACCCATTTTGGGGAGTCTGTGTGAACTGTAGCCTCAGTTTCTTGTTCTTAGCTGATGGGAGTGGTACCTGGTGTGGTCCAGCTGCTTCATAGTTGTGTCTTCAAAGATGGTATTCTACAAAGCTTGGTTGTAAGAAATAAATTGATCGGCTCTCTGAAGATATTAAAAAGTGTCTCCAGTAGTTTGTGAATAATCTGCTGGTTGATTTTGCAGTTTTAAAACCTGTTTGTCTGTTTCTTTTTGCAGAATAATAATATAATCAGTCTTAAGAAGAGCTCCAGATGTTCCTAAGAATATTCTAGGTTTCGTAACCAACACCTTGGAATTTAGATAAGAGTGTTTATCCTTCCATGGCGGCCTGAAGATCAGAGACACACCCTCTGTTTATGGTCAGGATGTTGTGGATCATGTTTTTAGAAGTGAGGCATGGTTGGCAAACGGCACCAGATTCCTCGTGGGAGGAACCTCTGCTATCCGTAAGACTCACTGTTCCATCGTTGTCCAGATCGAGCCACTTGCCTTCACCTCCGACGTAACCCCGTACTCCCCCCGGCATGCCATGTAACACACCCAGGTGTGTGTTAATCAGTACTGTGGCTGGTACCGTCATGGACGTACACACACATCCTCCCCTTCGTTCCTCGCTTCTCCTCATCTTTTCCTTCTGTCTCAGCACTCACTTCATCTGCCCACTCACTTCTCAGCTTTCAGGAAAAACACAAAACTGCTGTGTGTGTGTGTGTGTGTGTACGTGTGTGTGCCCTCTTGTGCTCATCTAAATTGCACAAAAACATACCCCCCTTTAAGGTATGCAACAGATACTTTGATTCTTACTTTCAGACACATATAAATAGCCACAAATCTTAGGACATCTTGTGTAAATATCGCTAGCAAAATCTTTTTTTTTTTTTAAAGGGGATGTGGTTTAAAATGTAAATTTGACTATTTCATTATAAGTTGATCTCTTCTACTACAAAGCCATGCTGTTATAATTAATGCTGTCTGTGGTTTAGTATTGTATTGCTGGAATATGCAAAGCCTTCCCTGAAGAAGACACCATCTGGATGGGAACTTATGTGGCTGTAAAACTTATATACACCTTTCAGCTTTGATGGAGCCTTTCCAGATGTGTAAACTACTCGTTCCAAAAGGAACAAATGCACCCCTAATCCTTGATAAATGCAGGCTTTTGAACTGAGTGCTGATAACAAGCAGGACGGTCCCTCTTCTCTTCAGTCCACAGGACTCATTTAGAGCCATTTTCAAATAGGATTCAAAATTTCTTACCACAGATGTTTTGTACTTTGCCTCAGTCCATTTTAAATGAGCTCTAGCCCAGAGAACTCTGCAGTATTTCTGTCATAATTTTTTCTACTTTATGTTTCATGTATATGATAGAATATTAAAGTTGTTGTTTTTTTAAGTACAATCCCCAGTTTGTAGAAGCTGAACCACTGTCCATATTCATATCCGAGAGACTCAGCTTCTCTAAGGTGCTCTTTTTAAATATCTAAATCATGTTGCTGACTTTTTGTTGCACCAGTCCCAACTTTTTGAGACACTTTCGGACACAAAATATACAATAAATTGTTCTGATAAAGACAAGACTGGACCACAAGTGGTCCTGGGGGCACCTGTCTTTAAAGCTGGAACCTTAGCTCCTTCAGGATAGCTTATTTTATCATCGGTGAACAAAACTCAGTTAGTATACCTTCAATGTTGTACTCATTAATATGTAAAAATTGTATTTGTATTTAAAAGAGTTGTACCAACTTGTTATATGACCTCTCACTCACATTAGGATGTTTTTAAAGATCATTTAAACAAACAATGAGACCCTCATCACGCTTATTTCCTGTGATTCTCAGTGCCTTGGCAGATATTACTGGGAATTCTTCATTAGTAGTTGGTATATTGTTTATTATTTTGCAAAGACATATTTAAGCCATCTGTAAAACTCTTGATCCTGCATGTCTTATCGGTTAAGTCATCTTTAAAAACAGCCCGTGTTGTCTTGGAATTGCCTCTTAAAGAATAAGTGATGAAATGAGCCTAGAATTGATTCATCTTATGAAGACAGCCAACACTCATCATGCCAGTTCTCCTCCAGCTTACTTAGCAGCATATAGACCATAAATTGACTGAGTCCATCTCATTAGAATTATGGAGTGGTGTGCCAAGATTCCTGCTAACCTGTCTCTAATAACTCAGAGTTAAGTAGGTTATCTGAAATGTTGTCTTCATTTTTTTTAAGAGAACGTTCCATTGAATTCTGCAGATTTATGTCCTAAAACAGATTGCTGATAAAGTGCACTTTACCGTCTTGCCTGATTTATCTTTTATTACGTATAGCTGCAAAGTGATGTGTAGTGTGTGGGATCGGGGATGATGGTGCTTTAACATTGAACTTTTACCATCAGGGTGACTTACAGTGTGTTTAAACATACATACCAGGCTGGTTTCCAAGGACAGGGAGTGTGTTGTTTGTAGATAATGTCTTAGTGTGTGTGAGGTCAGTCATTTCCATGTGGCCGTTAGATTTACAGCATCTCAAACCCCTCTTCACTTTCCAGCCCCCCCCCCCCTGGTCCCCCCTCTTTCCTCCCTTTCACTTGCCCCGCTTTTATTCCAGCTGAGTGTTTTTACATTCACAGCCGCTCACCTCCCTTCACTGAAGCGCAGATTGTAAAGGAAAGACGCGTCCCTTCCCTTTTCCTCACCCACCCACCCCCAGCAGCCCACCACAGAGAGCCGAAATACCTCTTTCTATAGAACAGGACTGGGGGCAGCCGAATCCCTGAAAAGGCCCCAGCTACTGCGGGGGTCTACATTGAGGGGGTGGCGCATCCTTGCATGGCCGCACGTGGGACCAGAGAGGCCTTTGTGCGAGCTGACACCAAGCTAACGGGGCAGCTTTGTCCCACCAGTGCAATGTGGCAGCTACATTTATTTATTTACTCTCCTCCATTTGGCGCACACAGTGCATGTTCATGCTCAGATGCACATGAATCCGTGGTTACAGTCAGGCTGGATGGCAAACACAATCACACGTCTGTGCACTTAGATTTCAATTTTCACTTTAGATAGTTCTTAATTTTTTTTTTTGTGAAAAGAAATCTGGAAGTATTCCTCTACAGATATAGCTGGATTACTCCAGGATTTTGTTTAAAAAGTCATTTAAAAAATTTAAAAAAAGATAAATAAACTATGATTGTAGTTACATTTTATCCACAGAAACTTGGGTGGCACAGAAATTTGAATTTTGACTGATTTGACTTTTATTCTCCAACTACTGCGATGCAATGTAAAAATAAATGGCTATTTAAAGGATTTTATGGGGATTTTTATTAATTTCCTTTTTCATATTGACTGCTTTATTCCTTTATAGACCATTAGCCAGCTCATTAGATGATACGTGCATTCTGTTAGGAAGAGACATTTCTACACACAGACTCCAGGTCAGGATGCTCCGTCATGCAATGCTGGCTGGTTTGGAAGCTGCCAAAGTCCTCATGCAACCTTGAAAAATAGAACGTGACAGAGAACTTTGAGAAGAGAATGATGTGATGGTTACTATGTCATTCATTCATCATCCATCCTACCTGTGGTATCTGCTCTGTTGACATTTTTTTCACCATTTCCAAAAAAAACCCTGTGAAATGAGAAGTGATATCATTACATTTGTGTTTTGCTGGTATATTCAGGTATATTTGACAATATATGTTATCACTTTAATATTGATTAAAGATTTTGATGGTTGACAAAGTACACAAACACAAAGACTGGCTTCCTGTTTGGGATCTGACTCCGGTTCAGAAATATACAGTTCTCATAACACAAAATAAAAGTGAAGTGTATATGGCGGTACATGCCAAATAAGGACGCTGTAATGTCAAAATTGCTGGGAATTGACTGAGGAAAAAAATCACACTTTATTTTATTGAGCACTAGATGTTCTATTCAAGCATTTTGTCATTGAAGCCTCGAATTATAATAATAATCCCTTTTTGAGTCAAGTGTCAAAGCTTCAACAAAGCCTCAATCAGCCATCACTACTCAGACAACGAGACACAAGTGGAGCACATTAGGACGAGGCGGGGGCTGATTAAAGGAGGGCAGGAAGTGAAGATGCCTGCGATGAGACATCAGTACACAGAATAAAACAGGAAAGAGAAAACTGAAAACCAAAATGAGCTTTGAGAGCTGGATGTAACTGGACCTTGTTCCTCAGCCTGAGGACAGGAGGACTGTCCAACCCGTCTCTATACTCTGGCAGCACTGTTATTGGTTTGTGGCTCCAATAAGCCGACGCCTCAGACAGTAGGACCCCTACAGGTCGAGCCGGAAGACTGAGTGCACCCGTCTAACCTCCTCCAGTGCTTCATTTAGTGTCAGTAGATTAATTCTAAACTCTATCACACTTCACAGGTTCCCTTAAGGACCAACTTCAAAGGTAGATTAGGTCTCTTCAGACGGGCACATCTGAGGGTGTGTTGTACTTTAGAGCATGTGAAATGGCCCGTTCCATATTAATGCTGTGAACTCTGCTCTGTAAGGGCTGATTAGTCCCACTTAAAAGTGTCACAAAGGCCCCCCCCCCCACTCCCACTCCTCATACATTATACAGCCAAAAAAAAAAGAGCGTTATAGGCAGGTTAATACCTGGCCCATGACAATTATCTGCCTTTTTAAACAGGAAAAACAGATTTTCCTGCCTTTAAACGGTGATTGTAAACCAATCAGTAGGATGTTTGATAGCACGCTGAAACCCACACTGTCCCTGATGTGTCCATTGGTGTATGCAAGTCATAAAAAAGAAACTCCATGTGTGGTAAAAGAAGTGTTGAATGAGTTTGGATGAGAAGCGCATTGTGGAGTCTGCGTCTGTTCTCAGGGAAAACTTATTTTGCTCAGGAAGTAATGTTTCACATCTCTGATTGCTTTGGGACAAACGACGGAAGAGCTGATATTTATGTTGTATTTACGTCATCTGGAGGTTTTTGGTGCAATATAAAAAACATAAATCTTATATTTACCCATTTCAGGCTTTTTTTCCCCCTTATGAAGTGACAGCAGATAGACAAATAAGACGAATTGATTAAATCAAAGAAAAGAAATAGTCCTATATAAGCCGTGTGAATTCTAGTTCAGCCCAAAATTTCTGATGTTGATCAAAGTTAGAAAGTCAAACAAACCCCTTAAATCAACTGAAATGTTTCCTGTCTCTGAATCCAAGAGGTAAGAAGAAGAGCCAGGGAAAGGACAGCGAGCTGGTTCTCACGTCCTCTGCAGGCTGAGCATACTGGAGCGTCACAGCGTCCACTCTCAGCTGGGAGATGCAGGACTGAGACTGAGACTGAGATGCAGAGAACAGACTGAGGTCAGAGAGTTCAGGGAAATATAATCAGCTGTAGAATAAGCCAAGAAGTTTTCACAAAACAGGAAATATTTACACTTAGAGGCACCGCTTTTGCTTTTGAAATGTGCACACCACCCTAACTTTTGTTTATGAGGATCGTTTCATTCTCTTTTATCTACATTTTATTCTCTAGTTGTCATGAGAACAACTGCATGTGAAGGGTAAAAACTGAGTCCTATTACTGTATTTTAGCTGAAACCCTATAGTTTTTATTTCTAATCCCAAAGCAGCCGAAATTTAACAGCTTCATCGCAACTTTTTGTGTTTACATGTAACCGTGGCAACCTGTAAACTGGCATCCATGGAGGTGACATAATATTAGAGAAGGGTCATGTAAAGCTAAAAGTCTAAGTATTTTCTTTTTAATTATAAACCCAACCAGGAAGTGTGAAAGGTTCAGTAAAGTGCCAAATCAATGTGATAGATTGTAAAATCTATATGTTGGTCCATGAAAAAATATGAAGCAATAATGTGCAATAAGTTCTTCCTCCGCCTGTGATGCAGCTCCTCTAGTGTTACACATTCTGTTTCCACTTCAGTTGTGATAAGAAAATGATATTGATGTTTGCGATGTAATAATATTAACAGTTGCCAAGTCGTGTTCTCTCACATCTCATGAATGACTTGCAGCCTCTGCACCTGGAAAAAAAACATGGTATTCAGCTCCTCCATCCATCCAACCAACCCCTTCTTTCCTCTTCATGAGGACTTTTGACTTGTTACCAGACTTGACAGTCGTGTCTCTTCCAACGTGAAAACATCTAAGTTTAAGCATCAAACGATTTGGAGAAAACTTGCTGTTATACAAACATATATGCAATTTAATCTCAAATAAAGGTGAGTTAGTGTAGCTATGGCTTAGGAAGTACGACAAAGCTCTTTCCATTTCTGAACAAGTTTGTTTGAGTATCCAGTAAACTATGGCATATTATTTAGAAGCTGATTATGGCTAACTGTTAGCAAACCGTTAACTAAACAGCATAGCCTACTGTACATGGAAGAAATTAGTATTACTTTTAAGTCACATTTCTGAATCAAATGGAAGAATTCCCTCATCTGCATGCCAGTCAGCTCTGCAGAGGCCTGGTAACGAGCCATTCATTTGATTCAGGTGTGTTGGGGAAGGGATGCAACGTACCCTTCTCAACACACCTGAGTCAAATCATTGGTTCGTTACCAGGCGTCTGTAGTAGCTCTCCAGGACCAGACTTGGGCTCCCCTGCTTTGAAAAACAAAAAACTTAATGCAAACAGTGCAGTAGAGATTATAATACTGATAACTCTGAAACTTGTTCACACTGACCTTTTACAGCCATTATTATGAGCATGAATGAACAGCTTGCCAAAGTTGTCTGTGCATTCATGTTTATATCCTTTTTCATGCTATAAAATGCTTTAAAAGTAGGCTAATTCACATCACTAGACAAAAACATTTTCATCATATCATTTGAGCATCTGGATGACAAAGAAGATGAACGTTTTTGACCCCCAGATGTGCTGAACCTAGTCTGTTCTTGCATGTTGTGAAAGGTGGATTCATCTCTTACACTATTTATTTCTGAAAACAGCCCCCCGCTTCTATACAGGCAGGATTAATAAAGGGTTAAGGAATTACCCAAAAATGTAAAGCTGCGAAGCAAAACCAAAAAAAGAGCGACAGAAGCTCAAATAGTTGGATACAGAGTCTATAAATGAGACAATTTCACATGGATTTATCAATGCCAGTAAATCATTCACCCTGTGTATTAAAAAATATTCATGGGAGCACCTTAAAGGGAGTTAAGTTGTTCATCAATGATGCTATTGTATAGTAAAAGAGTATAAGAACATGGTGTACCATAAGCGGATTTAACACAACAGATGGTGTGTACGTGTGTTTCTTTAGTCTGTTTT
This sequence comes from Atherinosoma microstoma, assembly GCA_037177055.1. Lineage (NCBI taxonomy): Eukaryota > Metazoa > Chordata > Actinopteri > Atheriniformes > Atherinidae > Atherinosoma > Atherinosoma microstoma. The sequence continues at coordinate 6,545,822 of JBBBVU010000025.1, forward strand.
TCTGGAAGCTGTATGGTAAGGAATGTGTGGGCGAGGTAAAAACAGCCTCAGCGCTGATAACAGCAGGATCAGCGGGTGCTGTCGGCCGCTACGAAACAGATGCATCAGTGACAGCTGGGGTCAGGGGAGGTCATGCCAAACAAGACGGCACACCTTGGAGAATGAGATTCTTTAAGCTGTGTGTGAATGAGTGGACATAGAACCTCAGAGGTTCATTTATTCAATAAAGATCTGATTTCTGACATGCAGCATCCATAGAAAACCAAGGAAAGACTTTTTGAGCCCAGTCAGCTCTATTCTTGTCTCAATATGCCGTTTCCAACTTTCTAATTGAGGGGAAAGTCTTATTACAGATACATCTTGCATCCCTCGGTCCATACGTATAGTGTAACTAGGCCAGTCAGGATATCAGAGCAACTATAGTACACGCTGGATGGACAAAGCAGCCGTATGAATATCTGACAACAAAAGGGTTCACATCCCTGAGAACAGCTGGAGGCATCTGGATACTTTGCTTTATCAAAGCGGCTTTTCTGAGTGAAGAACTTTGACACTCTTGGGCTCTTGGTAATGTTGTTGGGCCAGCAGGTTGGCAGCTGATAAGTGATGTCTGTGCTGAACAGAGATAGAGCAGGCATGGCTCCACCAGCCTCCACTTGACCGGGGACTGAAATCTTATCTGCCGATGATGCATTCACATGCAGCGCGAATTATAAATCTGACAGCCTCGGCTAAAGCCTTTCTGGGGTTCCTTTGAGTCAAATAAAAGTAGAATGAGTAATGTGAAGGGATTTTAAAAATATGTCTTATACAAGTCCTGATACGAGAATTTTTGATGAATCGACCGTCTGGATAAAAGTAGTCATTTTTTCTAAAACTATCACATGTACGTTATGTATCATATCACATGTATATGTCATATGTACAACAGATGGGTAAGAATAAACTGAAATGTTATTGTGTATGATACACTCAGACAACTAATAAATCAATCATATTCAAGGAAATAGACAGTTGAGAAGTGCACATGCAGAGGTGTTACATAACAGGAATGTCATTTTTGATGAATGTGTCACCACACATGTACAGTATCCTGAAATACAGAAGTTGTGTGTGGATATGCTATACGTGGGGAGGGGGGGTGGGGGGTAAGACGGGGTAAGACTATTGTTTCCAGGCCGTGCAGTTTGGCGAGGATTGTTCATGGTGCACTCAAAACAGACCTTGGTCACGGGCGTGGTGCCTCCAAGTATATTGTGTGCAGCATCCTGTCTTGCTTGTTATAAATAGAAAAACAGAAGAAGATGGAGAGTTGGAGGCTTTGGCTTGCACACGTCCCAACAGCAGGAAATCCAGGTGCAGAGGCTGCATGGGTTCGGACTCAAGAAATTCCTCCAGCTTTTTTAATCATAACCCCAAATACAAAAAAATGAGGATGTTGTGTAAGATGCAAAAATGTTCTGCAAACCTCATAAAACAATATTTTAATCACAATAGATAATAAGAAAAATCATATGAAATCCCGAAAGTGAGACATTCACTACTTCATGGAAAATATTGCGTCTGAGTAACAAAACCGTAGAACTAAAGCAGCTGGAAGAACATGCAACTAAAAAGGTTAATTGACAACATGTCAGTAATGTGATTGGATAACAAAAGAGCACCTTGTAGAGGCAGAGTCTCTCAGGAGTAAAGACAGGCAGAGTTTCTGAAAAAACTTCATCATGGAGCCATTTCAGTAAAGTGTTCTTCAATGTTAAATTGTACAGACTTGGGAGTTTTTCATCATCTACAGCACATGCCACCATCAAACGATTCTGAAGGAATCTCTGTGTATATGGGACACAACTATGTGCCATCCACAAATGCAGGTTAAAGCTTTATAATGGGGAGAAGAAGCCATATGTGAACATGATCCAGAAACAGAGCAGACTTCTCAGGGCCAGAGCTGATTCAAAATAGACTGAGGCAAAGTATTGGCTGGGTTCTCAGGGCTAAAAGAAAAGGAACCATCCAGCTTGTTATCAGTACTCGGATCAAAAGGCGGTATCTCTGATGGTGATGGGGTTTCATAAGTCCTTCTGAGTCTAGCATTTCGCACATCTGGAAAGGCTTCATCCATTCAGGTTTTAGAGCTACATATTTAGATCCCATTTAGATGCCATCTTTCAGGAAAGGTCTTGCACATTTCTGCAATACAATGCTAAACAACATCCTTTTCTATTACAGTAGTTGTAGTTGGAGAGTCCAGGTGCTGGACTGACCCTCTCTGCAATCCAGATTTTTAAAAACATTTGGCACATGAAATGCAAAATAAAACAAAGAAGACTCAAACGCTACTGTAGGTTAAGGACCTAGAAACTTAAATCGGACAATAATGGGAAAACATTGCTCATTGCATGTGGGAATATGTCCCGCTGGTCTCCTCAGACCCTCATCAGCCTTTATCAACAAATGAGCAGTTTAGACATTTTCATGTTTTATGTTCAGATTTGCAGCTGTGGAACTGCTGTCAGCACAAAGCATGAAATAAAACTAAAGTATACTACATGACTAGTGGCACATAACATTGCTGAGCCCGGTGAACTGGGTATTATTTGCAAAGAAAGTTTGAAACAGTTTTGTTAGGAAATGAAAATATAATTAGATAATAGTCTAAAATCCATTACATGGGCAGAAACACGTCTACTTGAGTGCTTATGTTCTTTTTTGGCTGCTACAGTGTTTCCTAATATGTCTCATGGTAGCATTATTACCATATAATCAAGAAGCTCATTCTTGTAAATTTTGTTGAATAAGAGCTTTTTTTAATGGATTTATTCCCATGTTACCCTCTTAGCAATACGCTAATAGTAATGTTTATTTCTCTTTTTTCCTTAGGCTCCCTGTTTCCCAGCATCTATTCCGATGATACCACGGTGGCAATGAATACCACAACTACTAAAAAAGATTCCATCGTTCCAACTACAGTTGCCCCACCTGCTGTTGCTACAACTAAAGCTGCTGCTAAAGATGCCAGTACAGTCAAAGTAACAGGAGGCACAACGGTGGCACCACCTGCTGTAAAAGAGACAAACATGCCCACAAAGGAACCAACAAAGCCAGCTACTACAAACAATCCCTCCTCTCTAACAAGTGTACCTGTGGCAATGAAGTCAGAACCAACCACACTACAGGTAACTACGATCAGAAATGACCAAACAACACCCAGTAAACCTCCAGTTCCTTCTAATGCTCCTACCACCAGCATAGCCAAAACCACAGTCCAAGCTGCAACAACCGCTGGCAAAAGCATCGCAGGGAGCCCCATGAGTGCCACAGTACAGACGCATAGTGACTCTGTAACCAGTAAAGCCCAAATAGTCCCTACTACACTGCCAGGAAGTGGTGCGGTAAACGGCACCGCAATGACTCCAGGACCCTCACTCTCAACAGAGCAAACATCCCAGGGTGTCATCTCCACCGCTCCACCGGTGACAAGCCAAGGGGACAGCAGCAGAGGTAAAGGCTGCTCTTTGCCCACCTAATTTCACGTTTTCCAATATAAAATGAACACCCATATAACTGATGTTAACTGAATGGCAGAGATTCCATTATAAATGTTGACACCTAATAAAGTTAACTTGTATCTTGAAAAACATACTTTGTAGTTTTCCAACTATTCTACATTATAAAAGAGTTGTTCCTGTTCAGACTGAAGCACGAGCGGTAATGTCTGAGGGAGATGCTTTGGATCCCAACATGGGAATTGCAGATACATTTCAGAGGCATTCCTCGATGAGCCGGGTTGCCACTCTTACAGCGCTGTCAGACAGACACTGTACTGGTTCTGGTTCCAGCTCTGTTCTGCAGTTTGGACTAGCTTAGGTTCACACCAGTTTAACCGGAACCAAAGTGGGAGGACTTTTCATTGTGCTTTGTACTATACTATACAGATCTATGGCCAAGAAGTACTTTGTATAAAGCTGTTACTCAGTTTTAACTGCATTGAATGGAAAAGATAAACTGGTCAGTATTGAGCATAGCTTACTTTTTTTGTTTTGTTTAATTGAATAATAATTTGTTGAATTGGATTGATAATGCTTAATAACTTTCTTGCAGGCCAAAATTATTTACATTACGTTTGACAAATATTGTTGTCATGAGTGGAACTTCAGGTGAAGTGTAAATGGCATCCGTGAAGGTAACGATGGAGTCAAACAGGATGCATTTTAGTTCTAGAAAGCTCACCCATTATCTCGTGGCCTCAGTTTCGTTATCACTTCCATCGCTTAACTAGCACATGGCCTTGACTTAATCATCTCGTTCCCACGCGTTCGGTATGGATCAATATATTTTCTATCAATTTGATTTCTAACCTTAACCAAGAAGCTTTTATTTCTAACAGTAAACAAAAGAAAGTTTTAGGCTAGGGTTAACGATGACGTAGCAATGCAAGCTGTTGTGTCACCCAACTGCCTTGACAACTTCTTTGAGGATTTTGTTGTTTTTTTAAAAGCAGCACTGACCTCTACCCCACTATAAAAATTATTATACAAGTCGTATTTCCCCCCTTTCACCTCTAGGGGGCAGTAATTTACATACCATTATGAATTCTATTTAAGGGTATGAACAAATGACATACATGTCAGTTACCATGTCATTCTTGATTAAAAGGTATCACAACAGTTCCCCCAACAATCGGCGGGTCGACACCATCTCAA
>JBBBVU010000025.1:6556769-6574402 GCA_037177055.1 Atherinosoma microstoma
GTGTTTGGAAAGGTATCCCCTTAAAAGCTTTCTTCTCCGGCAAATTTGGCGAGTCTTAAACCTGAGATGGCAAGAAATAAGTTTGTCTCGCTTGAACTTTTTTCTTTTTTTTTTTTTTTTGCTCAAGTGAGTTCATTTTAATAATTCATTTCTACTTAATATGAGAGAAATATGGGAGGGGGGGGTTGTATGTATAAACAGATGCATGCTGCCGTCCTCCTCCATGGGGGTAGAAATAAACTGTTATAGGTTGCACTTTCCTCTATTAGCAACTTTAGTGAAATTAAAAGTCTGGAAGCAGCTTTGCTCATGCTTAATCTTTCTGAAATATTAGTAATATTTATGAAAATAGTGATGATTCTCACAGTAAACAGTCTGGGAGACTTAAATTGCACACTTAATGAACTTTATAGAAAGTAAATGTAATAATTGTTCTTTTAAATTCCAAAAGAAAGCAGTGGAAGAGGAGGCTGAAGTACAAGTTTCGTCTTTCTTCTGCAAATTTCAGCCTATTTGCTACAAACCATGTGATGTCCTTTGTGAAGACAGAAGTAGGTAAAAGTGTTTCGATGATACTTTCATCTTTCATATCGCTCTGCTACATATGAAGCATTGGATTGTGGGGGATAGTGGGAACAGTCTCTACTCAAAGGCTCATGTGCAAACACCAAAGTCTTAAAAGGAAACATGATTTACTTAGATTTCAAGCTAAGCTAGCTAATCTTCACTGATAATCTGCTGGCGGTAGGTTCATAGCTTCATTGACCGTCTCAGCTAACCTCAACCAAAAAACTGAGTTTAAATTTGCCATTACACAGAAAACACACTAAAAATCAACAGTCGGTGGTCGTTTTAAGAAATGTTAAATTATAAAACAGCACATTCTTAGTCTTAGAATAAGTTCAGTCCTGTAGCTAAAGGTGGCTAATATTAGCCATGTGGATGATGATATTGCAGAGTCAGTTCAGTCTCGTGCTACGGTTGGATCAGGTTTCATCCCCGGGATACTTTTCATAGAAAACAAGTCATCTTATGTTTTCACAGCATTTCCAAAATTCCTGGAGATTCTTGTAACCATCCGGAAAAAAAAAATCACCCGACAGCCGCAGATTCAGACTTTAGCAACGCGTTATCAACAACGTGGCCGGTTCATGTTATCTGTGTGAATCGGTTTAGTCTCGGCTCCTTTTATAGGCATCAATCCTTCAGTGTTTATTTCCAGACCGGTGTCTACACCAACTACAATACTAACAGATAAAGGAGTAGGGTTCAAGTAGAACACATCAGCTAATTTGGCTAATCTTTGCAAATATTTATACTAACCTATAAACAAAGGGCTGAATGAAGGGGTATAAACACAAAGTTTGTTTCTTAGTTAAAATTTACTGTGAGTTAATGGTGGAAACATGACTACAGGTCACTCAACCTTGCCTTAAGTTTATGATGGGTGTAGTTACAATTTTCAGGGTTTAAACATCCCAAAACACCAATATAACCCTTTATCTAAATTGGACTAATGTCTATAAAACTAACCTTTTTAGATGACTGAACACTAGGCACTCAATCGTTCAACGTTCCCAACAAGTCACTTAACTTAAAGGCCGTGTTTTGTTTCGTTTTCTTGTCAAACTGACCCTTCTTTAATCTCTCGGGGAGGAAATAGTATCGATTTAATCCAACAGATACAGACCGTCTATAAAGTCAATCACATCGGGGTGAAAATTAAAAGGTAGTGTTCCTCTGCGTCACAGATATTAGTAAAGAGCATCAGGTTGATCCTGACTGAGAATCAGTTTAGACGATACATATAGATGATATGGGGTTTTGAGAGAGCATGAACTTCAATGGGCTGGACTTCCAGATCTCTCATGATCTATGGAGTGCAGATGTAAAAAACACAATGGCTGAAAGGTAAAGTGATATTACTGATTGTACTGACCGAGCTAGCCATTTCTGTGGAGTGGATTTACACCCTGACCCCTGACAAAAAAAGCTGTGGGTTTAACTTTAACGCCTAATTTCCACATGCATGTTTGGTCCATAAAATACAGACTATGCCCCCTAGTGTCCAACACGGAGAAATGCTCTTCCCCTCTTTCCTTGGTAGATAAATTAAACTTCTGTTTTAAATTTGAAAGAGGGTTAGGGTTAGCGAGGCGAATTGTGAAGGTGGAGAAAAGTGAAGGTGGAGTTCAGCATGTCCGTCACCTAGGAATAGGAATGATGGACTTCTGGTTGACTTGCATACACACATGTGGAAAGAAGGTATAATCCTAGTCAGACAGAATAAATGAATTTGCATTTATTACGTCTCCTCCAGGAGTTAGCTAACTAGCATTACTCAGGCAATACTTCCCTCATCATTTTATATTCTTGCGGAAATGGACGTCCTAATGAATGGCAAGAATTTCCCAGAATTCAACAGCAGCCAAGTTGGTAAACAGAAAATAAACTAGTCATTTCATTTAATTGTTAAAAAATAAACTCAGACGTGTTTGCAACTTGCAGCTTTTGGAAGGAAAATTTTACGTCCTTGTTGAGAAATCGTTTCATTCTTTGTGCTGCTTACGGAAGTAACTTCTTTTGGAGTGAAACTGATGAGCCTGATAACTCAAAGAAAAACCTTTTTTTTTTTTAGTTGTAGTCCTATTTTAGATAATATTCAATATTTGAAAAAATATTTAAAAAAGGAAAAATATATCTGGATGAATGGATGAAACAACCGACAGATTGGACGTTGCTCATTTGTAAAAGATTCATTTGCAAACAAAGAACATCTCAGACTGCGTTTTCTGAACTCTGCCGTCTAACGTATCCAGGTGGACATCTTAAGGACAATTATTAAAGACTTGTAGCATAATTCATCACACTGGAGGAGCCGCTTCGAACGCAGCCACACCGACTGATTTCAATTTAACATCGAGCCAGGAAGCTTAGGATACTCCTAACACAGAACGCACTCGATGCAGGAAACTTGGGGGGGATTCTTATATGTATATTTACATAATCTGTACACAATTTAACCACTTAGAATTAAAGTACAGTCCAATAATTACGGAGGAAAATCCAACTTCGCCTTGTAGTCGCCAGTCCAACAGGGATAAGAACTAAAACAAGTACAAATTTATCTTTAGATATATATTAAACTTTATCTCATAGCACTCTCTAATACTACTAGAATTGTAAATTTTTTCTTCTTTTTTTTTTCTTTTTTTGCATCTGTGTCAAGATCACCAACAGGGTGTGTGTGTGTGTGTGTGTGTGTGTGTGTGTGTGTGTGTGTGTGTGTGTGTGTGTGTGTGTTTGCAGAGTAGCAAAAGCGAACCAAACCATCAAAACAAAAACAAAAAGGAGAAGCTGGAAATGTTCAAAAAGCTTTGCATTAGGGATGATTTAAAAAGAAAAAAAAAAGGCCCTAAAAGAAGAGAGGAGCTGTGTAAATGGTGCCGTCTTCAAATAAATAAATAAATTTGAGCTAAATTATCAACAACTGGCCTCAACATTCGTAAACTCGTCAACTGATCTGCTCAAAAACGTGCGGATGGACGCCCGTCGTCGACTCTGCGGAGGTTTGTGTGCAAAAATCCAGCACTTTTTTAAAAAATTAAAAAAAGAAAAGTCAATGGAAAAACAAAAAAACAAACAAAATGTGCAACGTCCTCTTTTTTTTTTTTTTTTTTTGGCTTCGACTTTTCAGAGAAGAAAAATCGAGTTAAGATGAAAAAACAAGCAATTTTTGGCAGAGTTTAGAGGGGAGGGGTTTATGTGCTCGGACAAATCATGAGCAAGAGGAGTTTACTGGTAATCCATCTCACACGGAGTCGCTTCGCGTTTTCCTACGTGACCCTCGAACGTCACGTTGACGCAGCCTGCGACACGAGCGGGGCGGTGTGGAGGAGGTGGGTGAAGTCGTAATCCAACAAACGGCATTTAAGATTACAAAAATAACTGGTCTCTGTCTCACATTGTGTGCACAAAGGTGGGTGTTCAACCAGCCCGGAAGGAGGGGGAGTGGGGGGGTTCGGGTGTGAGGTGTCTGAGGGTGGAGGGGCTAGAGGGTGATGAGGTCTACCAGGTTGCCCTTAGGCGGGGTCATGCTGTCCGGGAAGAAGTTGACAAGCGTGTCGAAGAGCTGCGTCCGCTGAGCGTACGTCTGGTCTACGTCGGAGAAACCTGAGGACGGAGCAGAAAAGGGACGATTAATATTTCAATCCGCCCACATGATCCATCATCTTTATTTATCCTGTATGAATACTTTATTTATCCCTTTGAGGGAAATTATTGTATTATTATTGTATAAAAAGTATAGCGAGTCACTTCTTATGCAAATAAACAAACAGAAGTCAGAGGACAAACTCTTTAGGTGTGTCCACTGAGCTGAATTTAAATAGTTTGTGTTTCTTGCTGAAGCTAGATGTCACCACCCGGACTATATTAGGAGGGATTCACAAAAAAAAGAGCACGCTCAGATGGACTAATGAATTCTCTACCCTTCTGGATCGCTCGTTTTTTCTGATCATCTTCACAATGACTCCATACGTACGTACATCTAACAGCAACGACGACCCATTTCTCTAAACACACTGACCAGTAAGGCCAACCTTACACCACACCAGTATGTCCTTCCACAGATCATCCCACCGTTGTGGTATCAGAGGAGGTGTATCTACATGATGACCTCACCATGTTCAAATATTCAGACTCCTGCTGTAGTATGTATTATTCAGTGCTGATTGCTTAAAAGCAGCAACATGCTAGTTGCAGGAAACCTGAAACATGCGGGCCTTTTCCACCTCTGATGTTACCTCGTGCCGGCTCAGAGGTGGGTTAAAGGTTTGTGAAAAGGAGGCAAGAATCACAAGAATGAAAAACATAATGAGCCGCTTCGTCTGTAAATAAACAGGCACATTTCAGTCTTCAGGCTGTTCTCATCTTTGACAAACGACCAATAAAACCAGCACAGGATTTGGAGGATCATTTTTAAAGCACATAATTTCTTGTTCTTCTTTGTGCATCTAAACACTTATTTTTTCCAAGCATCCACCCCACAGCAGTGACTAAAAATCAAAGCGCCATCTGACAAGCAGCTTAAAGATATACATGTAGTTTATAAGTCAAGCATGTAGGCGCACTGAAACATCGACTCAACATAAACACAGCGGACAGAGAGCAGGTTCTTACCCAGAGGGATGAAGTCAGAGCTGGATTTAAAGAGCGCCGATGGCAGGAGCTGGAACTGAAACACAGTAAAAACATCTGAGTCACCTCAACATTCAGCGCTGAGCAAACACACGACCCAGGCGGATGAAGCTCCCGCTGCAGAGGCTGCTCTGAATACAGATGAGGCCAGAATCCAGCTCCCATCGCACATCCGTCTGGACAGATGGAGATTACAAACTACAGCCACAGGAACCAATACATTATTCACCAACTTAGCATTTTCCAACATTCACAACCGTCTTCTCTGACTCACTGGGTTTTCATTTACTACTCTTGTCCCTTCTGATTCCATCTCTGCTTCTCCTATTGTATTCTGTGGAATCAATAATGGGATATAAATATATGTAGGTGTTGCACCTCTTTGGTCTCATCAGGGTCCGTGTGGTCCACAGTAAGAGACAGGTCGTTCTGCAGGTACTTCAGTGCACTCAGTGGTTCTGATTGGGCTTTCTCCTCAAACCTGAAAATACACACACATGCAAAAAGACTGTTGTTACAACCAATAACCACTAGGTGGCGACTAAAGCAAGGCAAGTTCTAGCCTGCAGCTTCAGAAGCAGAAACGTCACCCTGACTTCCTGCCATCAACACGCTTTCATGGCAGTAAAACTACTCAGCTGAAAATGTTCTCTCTTACCAAAAAATAAAAATGAGTTGGGGTTTTCCTCACTAATGCACAAAAAGGGAATTAAATGAAAGGCAACAAATAACAGACTGTTATTGCAACGTCATTGTAAGTGCATGGCTCGTGGACAGAAAGCAGAAACCCGGTTTGTTTGGCAGAGCCCAGCTCCTGAACAGAGACGGTAAACCGGTTAACATCACCAGTCGCCTAAAAGAAAAGATAGATGGAAATTATTCAAACTTCAAAGAGGATCACAGTCCTACAATTATGGCTCCAGGCCAGTGGAAAGAGTAATGACGTCCTGCAAGTCCTAAACACAGCCACTTTGTAAAATACAACAGCAGCTTTAATTTAAGACTTGGAGCATAAATATATCATTTATCTTTAGATTTACCAAACGTTCTCCATGCTGCTAGAAATGCGAGGGCAGCTCAGTCTAATTACACAGTAGAACTTGTGACATACTCCACAAGGACAGAGAACTTTGTTCTTGTTCTCTAGGTGGCAAGAACAAGAAAAAAGTTTGTTTTGGCCATTTCATACTTCATGAAAAGTCTTATCGTGCTGAGGCGGGGATTAGTGCAGGGTGGGGTTCGTATCTTCATGTTTTTTGTACAACTGGTCGGGTTATTTCAACTTCAAGAAACACTTTGTCATTGGCACGGTTGTGCACGGAGCGGTGTCCATGTCTTTATACGTCACATGTGTTGTATAGCTTTCCATACGTCCTCACCGACTGGACCAACAATCTGTCCAATCTTGTTGAATCTTTCGCATCAGCATAGAAAGGAAAATGAACTTTCTACGTTAACCACGCCCACTTCAAGTTTCCAACCAGTGTAAAAACCAACAGGAAAATGCTCGGATCATTCGGTCAAATCCCTCACGTGGACCTCTGAAGGCAGTTTTAAATCTACAGCCACTTGTCATCGCTTGGTGGGGGGGGGGGGAGAGCTACATACAGTACCTGTATTTCCTGATGAGGTATCTGCAGTGACGCAGCAGGTACTCCTTGGAGGGCCGACACAGTTTGAGGGACCAGAAGTCATCAAGCCGCATCTTAGGAGAACACGACTTCCCGGGGTTTCCACCAAACAGGTAATGCACCTGGTAACAAACAAAAGAAGAAAGCGCGATTATTTCCTTATGTGCAGCTTCATATTGTACATAATGATATTTATAAATGGCCAATGAACCGAAGAAAGAAATACTTCTAAAGCTTCTGTCTTTTTTTTGAGAGGAAGCGCTAATAAGCCCCGAGATGTTTACCCAGCACAGATTCCTCTCATCTTACCAGAGTTGTGAGGGGAAATGCTTATTCTAAGAGTTGAACTGAAGCCAAGAAGCAGCATGTGAGTAGATGTGTTAACACGACTCTGCATGAATGAAAAGCTGAGAAAGCTTAAGTGGAGCTCAACCCCTCCTCACCAAAATAAAATAAAATAATGGTGTCACTCAGAAACACTTGTGTATTTGACATGAAATATCGAACTCTGGGAGTGTGTGTGTGTTACTTTGTGCATCTCGTCGTAGACCAGTTGGTGTGCGAAGCGTGGACACGGCTCTTCCTCCTGCAGAGTCTTGCTTGGGTTTTCTTTCACTGCCTGATCGTTCTTATAAACACATGACCTGCACAAACACAAGAAAGATGAAAGAGATTCATCTTTTCCAGGCGGAACTGGAACCACTTGGTAAAAAACAAGTGGGTAGGACCCGATTCTGAGTCATGAAAATCATGCCTTAACACAAACAATAAATTGAAGGCGAGGAAACAGACTTAAACGCAACTGGTCCTCATAAAAAGTATGAGCACGTGTGATCGCACAACGTGTCTCGGTGATCTGTTTCAGTGGACACAGAGTACAAGAACAGTTCCTGAAATCAATGTACTGGAACAGTGAGGACTGCAGCTTGGCAGCTTGCTCTTTTAAACCAATCCAAACAGGACACACACACACACACATGCAAACTGTGAACATGCAGTTCCCTGCTGGAGGGATCAGGGATTACCTGCTGTGTGTGGAGAGCTCGTGGAATGCTTTGTCAAGTGATTCTTTGCAGTGCTGACGTTTGTATAAACACGCAGAGTGCTCAGAGTGCTGCTCGCATGCGCTCTCTGTTATTTGTTGTGGGGAAGATCTTGGCTACAAAGAGCTGGTGTGTGTGTTTGTGAAAGTACTTCCTGTGACTGTGGCTGTGGTTATGTTCGCAGGAACATCGCAAAAAGTACAAAGAAGTGTTTACGTTTCAGTCCTACCAGTTATTGCGGGCGATGTCGTAGATCCAGAAGGAGTTGCGCACGTTCTCCTCGCGCTTGTCCTTGTCTTTGCTGAGGCCCGAGAGGACGTGGATCTCGTTGAGCTCGGGGTCGATGGTGGCTCTCTGGGTGAAGCCCGTCATAGGAACTGTTCCCACAATAGTAACAACAAACAAAAAAATAAATCAACAGGGAGGTCGGATCACAGATGGAAACATTTATTTTTCCAGAATTCAGATCAGATATTGAAACGTGCACGTCGCCTGTTTGTTTCTGCATTCAAAGTAGTGACAAAATTCTTTAATAAAACTTCTTTTCAACAAATGATGAAAAGAAAAGCAGAAAACAGTGAGCTGCAGAACTGGAGGCTGTCAAAAAAAAAAAAAAAACCTACTTGATAACTAGGCAACGGGACACCATGGCAACAAGAAAAGAAAAGAGAAAAGGCTGCAAACAAGTCAAGGGACAACTGAGTGCACTACAGCGAAATAACTTAACCTCTTCTTGGCGAGGCCTAATTTTTTTTTTCTGCCTCCTGTCTGAAACGACACACCCAAAATAAATTAGGTTTATTTTCACAACTACGAGGGCCGTGTCTATGATCTCGGTTTCAAAAGAAAGCCGAGACATGTGAGATTACTACAGAAGTGTCGGAGTAAATCATCCTGGAACATTTTTAATGGCCATGTCCTCTTATAAGAGAAGCACATAAAGTGAAAACCAGAGTAAAGCAGCCCATTTTATCTAGGAGTTACTGTAGGAAAATAACGTCTGATGAGGAACCGTGCAAAAGTAGAAGCTAAAAAGTAAACCTGAGCAGTTTTACAGATGTCATGAGGGAGGTGTTACGCATGTAAATGTCTCAGGAGACATCAGACGGTGTTGACGATAGACATCAAAGGTCAGTCGGGAGAATCAAGGCTCCGTTCACACTGCAGACAAAAGCAACTAAATCCGACTTTTTTTGCCCGTATGTGACCCATACCTGATCTTTTTCTGACAGTCTGAACAGCTCGAATCCGACCCAAGACACTTTAACACGTAGTACTAAATCAGAAACATATCAGAGCTTTTTCAAAGCGACCTCAGTCTGAACGATCATGTCGCCTTTTATCCGACTTCTACGTTATTGAAGTTTTTTCCTCAATCTCCTTCGTCCCCTTATTATTTGGTCATAACTTTGTCAGTTCTTCTGACTGAGCAAGAACTTCTAAATAGATACACAAACCCGTGTAGCATCCTTATATATTTCCGTTAACAGCGCGCTGTGTGGGACGTCACTTTTTTCTGCACATGCAGTTTGATTCAGAGCCGTGTACAGTTCACATTGAAGTGTGATGGAGGTGCATTTAAATGATAATGTGAAGGACGCAAAAAATAAATAAAAAAAAATCAGATTTTGGCATAAAATCTGAGTATTAAGACCAGAAGTGTAAACGTAACCTTAGAAACGCCAGGAAGATCCAGACAGAAATAAAGCTCAAGATAGTATAAGATACTTCACTATGAAATCTCCATCTCCATGGAAACTACCATGTCATGTTTCATTTCAAACACAGTCATAGGAGGACATATTAGCAGTTTTTTTGAGCTGGAATAAAACTTCCGACTACAAAAAAGGAAAAGTAAGACATGATATACAATTTTGGCTCCTTGCTCACATAGATTTTTGTCCCTCAGTGATGAGACAGACATCTTTGTAGTCAGCAGAGTCTCTGCTTTCATATGACCCCTTGTCTGTGTAGTTTGCTTGAAATGGAGAAATTAGCAGAAGTAGAAAAAAGTAGAAAGTGCTGTTCTTGTGGTTTTGTTGCATACACATATAAATGCTTGGGGGTTTATATTGCAATTCGTCTGAGTGACAAGGCTTTTAGCTGAGGGTCTCCTTGTCATTTTGGTATGCTACATGTTAGGATTGCTGCTTCTAGCATGTGCAAAGATCTTTGAGTGCATGTATCTCACGCAACCCCCTGTACAGGGGGATTTAACCCATAAAGTAAAAATCAGGCAGTGAGAGTGCATGCTGGGTCCTCGGTCGGCACCAACCAGACGAGCTGCTACTGCAGTGCTGAACTTGGACTGCGCCTCAGCACATATCTACACCTGAAACTAATTATGAAGCCAAGAGGAGAGAACTGTTTGGGCTTGCTGCTTCCTCGTTGCCAAAACACATTTTGTTCTTTTCTAGCCGTTTTACATAAACACCCATTTGTTTCTTTCAGTTTCTCATCCCTGTATTATCACTTTGTCCAGACTCTCTCACCCCCCCTCCCCGTCTCTGGTTCCGGCAGAGGGAAGACGAAGTAGGAAGCAAGCTAAAGTATATTTAAAGTATGCTGAGGGTGAAATAGGGCCGAGACTGCCGCAGCGATTTCAGTCAGTCAATCTGGCAGGAAGTGGCCGACTGCTGCCGGAGCTCCTAAATCAGATCTGTTGGCTCTCCTTTAATAAAAAGCACAGGAGCCGTCAAACACACACAACCCCTTAGATTTAGCAGAAGAGAATATGGCTTCTTATTTCCACTCCTCCATGAATAACTGGTGAGTAAAATAACATCTTAAAAGGGTACAGAACAGAAACCCAAACACACACAAAAAAACAGGGTCAGGTGATGGCATACAAAATAAGAGCAAAATACACACAAAACTGGCTTGTTTAGGCACATCAGAAAGGAAGTATTGATAATTGAAAAATGCATATAAACATCCAGATAAAAATAAAGAAACATGTATTAAAAACAAAAGAAAAAAAAATGAGTGTAATGCAATAACAATAATTTATTCCTTTACTTTTTTATTACTCTTACTTATTTAATACTTCCACTAGATTGACAACATCTGCTGGCAAAAAATTCCTTGTATGTGTTCATACTTGGCCAATAAAGCCGATTCTGATATCACATCAATAAACAAAAAACAGTGCTTTTCCGTTCCATGGTTTCCCTGCTATCATTACATGAAGCGCCTCAGTATCTATTTTAATTCTTGTTTAATTGATTAAGTACCATTTGCCTGTGCATACCGATTCTGAATGCACCATTTTAAAAGACATTAGAATATTTATTAATGCCAACTGTTACAAGCCAATGTTTAGGCCTACATACAAGAGAGAAGAGGGAAAATTTAGATCCCTAATATCAGTGTTCTCACTGTTTTGTTTCTTAATAAATCTGTATAACTTCTATATTTGTAGATATTTAGGAATTAAATACAAATAGAAGTAATAACTCATTCTTACCCATCCCTGAGTCCTTCTTGGTGCCATCAGAAATGATCTCTACATGGTCTCCATCCACATCATAACTGAAGAAATCATTGAGATACGTTTTTGACCTCTGACCCCCAAACACGTACAGGCAGCGGTTTCTCTGATGATGGAAAACAAAACAAATAAATAAATTACTCCAAATTCGACCATATCATCCTTATCCTCAGATATAACCACAAAAGCAGCGTCCAGACTCACAGTGTGGAAGAGCATGCAGTGTCCGATCCGAGACTGAACGTCCTCTGGCCCCGCGTTACACGAATCCTCCCGCAGGAGGCTCCACGTCCCCGCTTGGCAGTGGTAGGCGTACAGGCCGCTGAACTGTGGCTCAGACGTCCGGCTGTCCTCCACGCTGCCGTTACATGTCAGGATGCGACCGCCGAACGTGTAGATCATGTGCTTTTCTGAGTCCATGCACATCTGCAGGAAGAAGAGGGCAAAAAAAGGGGCCGGAGACAAAGGAAAACAGGAAGGGATGAAAGGTTAACAAGAGTGTGAGGAGAGTACAGGACAGTTTGTCTTTTCCCATCCAGATGTAAAAAATCAGGCCAAAATAATGTTATATTTTCTAAACTAGCTGCACCTAACCTGGTGGTCAAACACCAACTTCGGTCCTCCGTCAGCCGACGTGTCTTCGCTGAGTAGCGTCCAAGTGTTGGCGTCGATATCGTAGCGGTAGAAGTCGCTTTTCAGAGACTTGCTGTTCCTGACGCTGGAGTCCAGGTAACGGCCCAGTGTGTAGATCTGACGCCGCTGCGAGTCGATGCACATCTTGTGGCACGATCGAGCACTTGGACCGCTCTGATTGGTACACAGGACACAGGCTTACAGAGATGCTTTCCATATAAAAACAGGCAAAATATCATCTGACAGTCAATATGTTAAAAAAAAGACGACAAAAACAACTATTTAAACTCAGCGATTTCCATTTTACAAGCTATCTTTACCTCTTTTTCGGTGTCTCTGGAGATGCAGGCCCACTGGTTCTCCTGAACGCTGTAAGCCCAGAAGTCCGCCAGATCCTGCGTGCCGTCCCAGCCCCCGAACAAGTACACGGTCTCTGCGGGGCAGATAAATCTGTCAGCATGCATGCAAACTGTTCCCACACAACACAGAGTCTCCTCTTCATGTACACGTTTAGGAACACACTCCCGGCCATTGTGTCAATGCAGCACCTAAACCATTAAAAAAAGATCCAGTCCTAAAGTTATATTTTGTTTTGCTAAGGAAAGTTGTTAAGTGAAATGACTCGTATGTACCCAAGTAGCAGGCATGATAGGAACCCTTTGAATACTCTGAATTTTAAGGAAATGAAGTTCTTCGACAACATTTAGCAAAGGAAAAACTGGAGAATCCTTTAAGAGAGAAAGTTCTGTCCCACAACTTTCAAAATGATGCTCGACTACACGTATCCGGTTTTATTATTAGTGAGGTCAACACATTTACTTTTCTGGCATTTTCTCTCCGTTCTTAATTATGGAACTTGATGGTAAAAGTAATACTTTACAGTATAACCTATGTGATTGTACTAATATAACATATCCCTTGTTTAACACCAATAAGACTGCATTAGATAAATTATATAAAGCACCTGTTGGAGAATATTTATTAGACTTATATAGTGTTAGTGTTACAGATTTATATCCAAGTCCATACGGACCACTCCTTCCATAGTTCCTTAAAAACTTCTTAAGGTTTGCCTAAAGAATCACGGAAAAAAAAGCTTAGGAAAAAACAATTATTGAACCGTCCCCACTGATCTTTCTTTTCCACCCACTGGAGTTCCTTTCCTTTCTATTTAAAAGACATTCAATCTAATCAACAAACACCATCGAGCTCAACGCCCTCTGTTAGAGGAACAGAAGGCTGCAAGGTCAGTCAGACATCTGATGTCACAAGGATAGAAAGTGTTGGTGAAGATCCATGTTTGGATGAAGCCATGCTCACTACTTGTTAAAAACGGGTAGAAGCAAAAAAATAAAAAAATAAATAAAAAAAACGTAAAAAAAAAATAAAAAAAACCTTCTTTCATTTTAAGCCATTTTGAAGCCGACAGCATAATTAAACTAATAAAAACATCTTCAGTACAAGCTCTATTCTCAGACAACAGGAATAACTTGTGACTACAAAGAGAAAAAAAAAAAAAATCAAAGCCTTCGTGGAAAAAGTAGGTCTGTAAATAAAAGGAAGAAGCAGACCAAGAATAGCCTCATAATGAAGATTCAACTATACGTTAAATTGAAGATATTTAGGAATTGAGCCAACCGAATATGTAGATGGAATAAAAATAACTTGTCTATGACAACTTACAACACAAACAAATAAATCCCTTCAGGACTTGTTCAGGGGAAGTGTTTGGGAAAGCACTGTAGGGTAGCATCATCCCAAACAAGACATGATGTATACTATAATTAATCAATTTGCTCTTTGCTTTAAGACTGGGTCAGATACAGGCCATTGTAGCTCATGTAGAAGGGAGATGTGGGAGGTGGTGATTGTATCAGAGGTTTGTGTGAAGGAGAATAAGTTATGCCATGAAGGTCACAGGCCGATGGAGCCTGTATTGTACTGGACATCATGTACTGGCATTTCAGATGAGATTCTTCTAAATGTTTGATGTCTATGAGTGTAGCTGATGGTCCTCACTGCTTGATGAAACTAAACATTTAAAAGAAATTCTTCTGAGCGAGAGGCGTAATTAGTTTACTTTGGGATGTGACTCGGAAAAATCTTGGGAGTGGACAGGAATTTATCACCCAACTACCCATGACATCATCTTTAGTGTTCAAGGAAAATCTACAAGGTTGATACAAGGAATCGTAAATTCAATGCTGCAGTCTGTGACACTAGGCCTGCGCTATAGAGTGAAAATGTAGAACAAATCATAAAAACATTGCGGGCTGCCTTCAACTTAAAGAAAGTACTGCTGTTGTTCAACAACTAGCCTGCATCCACAGGTGTAGAAGTGGAACGCAGCCCGCCTAGGACTAGCACCATGTCTGTATTTGCAAATATGATGTAACACTATTTGACACCAAGGATCATAAATGTAAATACACACATGACAACAAACAGCCTTTCAGGTTCTGAGTCTGTTAGGAGTCAAAAAGAGCAGGAAAGTACACGGATTGGGGAAAATATCATCCATCAGAGAGAAATAAATTTGTTTAGCTAAAGGTTGCAAACATTAGTAATGTCAACTTTGCATTGTTTACATATGAAGTATTAATACTGAACAAACATAGGAGGGTCAGAGGATCAGCTGGTAGGCTATTAGCCACATCGTACGGCATCTGACAAAGTTATGTAGGTTTGGGAAGATCTAAAACTATTACATCTACAAATCTTAGAGCACAGTTTCCAATTCAACAGAGCTGGATCGCTCACAAATCTGTGAGTCTTTAACAATGAGCCTGTTTATGTGCACACCAAAAATCAGATCATTGTCCAATTAGAGTGATCAGATTATTCACATGATCATGTAAACAGCATAATGTGATACACTTTATCAGATAATGGCCGATTATGAGAAATCAGATTAACACAGCCACATCTCTCCCCAATGCTTCAATGTCTTCTGATTTCTGCCTGACGTCTGCCTGATTTATTTACTTCTTTTATATCTCTGAAAAGAACAACAACAACAAAAAAATCGGAAGACCGGAAGCCAGAAAAAAAAGGCAGGAAGTCTGTCACACCAAGACCAGAGCAGCTGCTTGCCATAAGAAAGTCTACCAACGCTGGACAGTAGCAGTGTGGAGCTTATTTTACAGGACAATTAGCTCCCACATTGGGACAGTTAACGCATCACCATGTTTAACAAAACAAGACTGGATGTTCTGAAAAAACATAGTGACATAATACTCAGAAAAAAGATTGAAGGATTATCACAGTTATCACATTTCTGTATCAAATCCAATTACTGAAATTATTCAATTTTTGGATTGTTATGGTCATGTAAATGGGCTCAATGATAATAAAGTCCTATAAAACTTTCCCCACAAGGTAGACCACTTTTAAATCTGGGTTAAAAACATTTCTTTTCTCATGCACTTATGCATGAAATCTGCAGAGTAACTTATCTATACTGTTGCTTGCTTTAATCAGATTGGCTCAAACTGATTGTCTGTTAAGCGCCCTGAGATGACATTGTCGTGAATTGGCGCTATACAAATAAAGATGAATTGAATTGAATCATTTTGATTTAATTTGGTTATTCTACATGATTTCATTATGATTTTTGCACACCCTATTAATTATGTCTTAATATGATTTTCTTTGTTTGTTAATGTAATTTTTAATGCTTCTTCTGCATCCGGCTGTAATACTTTTAATGTTTTATGTAAAGCAGTTTGAAACCTCTTGTACATGAAACGTGCTATACAAATAAACATTGCTTTGCGTAACAGAATCCTAATATAGAATACAATTTTAAAAGAAAAATACCAATAATAATAATAATAATAATAATAATAATAATATTACTAATCTCCAGTTTATAATCTCCAGTACTGAAGCCTACAACCTATGGGGGTCTGGACCACCATCTGGGACTCTGCACACATACACCCCAGGCACAACGGCTAGCTCAGCTAAGTCAGGAAAACAGAACTGTGTGAGACTGGATCAAAATGACTATTTTTCTTTTGAAATGAACATTTCCATCTTAAAAAACATATAAAACATAGAATTAACTTTGTAAACATTAATTTCCCAGTGTTACTAAGTTTATATGAAGCCTGAAGATTCTTTAAGGCTGTGCCTTACCCATGTTTAGACACACAAATTTAAAATGAAAGAATAAAAAAAGGAATCAATTAAAAATCAGCCTATAAATAAAATAAGGCATTTTGTGAGAATCAATGCAGGGGAAAAGAGACACCACAGATCAGGGCTGCTACAGGACAAAGAAATCATTTGGGATCTCCCGTATCAACTTCTTCTATTGACTACTCCGACAAACAGAGAGGTCAGTGTGCAGTGTGAAACGCAGACCAAAGGGATGCAGCGCTTTCACTCGGCTCCGACACAAGCTGCAGACACTGCATCACTCCCTCACTTCCACGCACACACAATGCGGCTTTTGTCCTACGGACGGCCAGCGGGAAAGTACACCAACAACAATTCCAAATACAGAAAAAAATAAAATAAATAAACTACATCTGTGTTGCACAGATTCAGTTGATGTGCTTTTTAAAATGCCCTGAAAATGGTTTTGAAGGAGAAAGGCTGGAGGTGGAGCAGAGCGAGGAGGGAGGGTTAATTTGATTAAACGGCATCGGAGCTTTGCATTTTGAGATTGTGTAGGAGGAAGTGAGTCATAGCAATGTCATAACACCGTCTGCGTAGGTCTCACCAGTCTGGACGTCAATGACCATTTGATGTCCTCCCCTCATCCCTGGCCTGTTGTCATCGCCGTCACCTAGGAAGAGGAGAGAAAGGGGAGGAGACAAGGATGGCGTGTGAGCGTATAATGGAAGGAGGATGATGGAAAGGAAAATGAGGGAGTGGACAGAATAAAATGGGTGGAATAACACAAGGAGGGAGGGAGGCGGCAAACAGAAAAGGAAAGGCGGTGCTGGTTTAGATACACGTCAAACAAGCTTTCAGAGTTTTTCTTTATTGACAAATTGGGAATATCTCCCATTTAAATAGATTTTCTCACTGTTCGTGTCGTCTCGGCTGATTTCTTGGCTGCTTGTACCTTTGTTGCATTTTGGGATGATCTGACTCCACCTGGGCTTGTACTCCTGCTGGCTGATATACTGGTTAAACAAACCATCTAGCGAGGGAAGAGGTAGATTGGAAAGCAATGAAAACGCAAGTGTGCCTCACCACGGTTTCATCTGCAAAGAGGAGCAAAATACTAAAAGCGGTACCTCTCACAGCTTTATCTATCAGCTCCTCGCAGGCATCGAAGTCTCCCTGCAGCACCAGCCGGTCGTGAAGGTGGGTGAGCATGGGGTGCTCCAGCGCTATCCGAGTCTTCTTCTGCAGCGACTCGAAGGCCTCTGTGTAGTTGTGTTGCCGGAAGTGCTTGAGGCAAAGGCGGATGGCTTCCTGTTCTCTGTACTGATATGACACAGTGGAGAGGAAATTGATACGATTTTAAAATCAGTTCACAGAAGCAGGGTTTGACGGTGAAAACGTACATTTAGAACCGGGGTGACATTAGATACAAGTATAGCATTAAATGTACAAATGCATTAATATCAGGTTTTTAAACTTGTACAACACCTTTGATACTTTTTAAATACTATATAT
>JBBBVU010000025.1:6574502-6586960 GCA_037177055.1 Atherinosoma microstoma
GATCTTATATTTCTTTTCTATGTCATATACACATGGACTTTAAAGGGACATATGTAATAGAGTAGAGCCGGGTATCACAACTAGTTTCCCTTATCAATTAAATCCAATTCGATGCCATTCCTCTACAGATATTTATGTAACATCCATTTTTTTTTATATTTAAAGAGATTCTCAGATAACTATTTTTATAAAACAGAGTTTGTTTACATGACCATCAAAATCCGATATCTTGGAGTAATCAGATTACTGTAATAATGTGATCTGACGCGTTTAAGCGTACTTCCTAAATACGATATTCGAAAGATCGTCGTCTACATTTACCAGTCGGTTATCAGATTTATTCTGGAGAAAGTGCACGTTTCTTTTCAAAACATTCAGCGTTTATTGAACATGGCGGTCTTAGCGTTAGCTGCTAATGAGAGATAAGCTGCTAAATAGTTTACAGGTGAACGTAATCCAATGGTGAATGAAAAAAAATCTGAATTTGGCATCAACTCGGCCAGAGAAGCTGATTTTGAATAGAAACAACACAAGCAACCTTTCAGTTGCAAAGATCTCACAAGTAACCGTTAATGACACAGGAGTAGGGTCACTGTTGCCACCAGTAAAGGGAACCTATGTAAAAAAAAAAATCAAATTGATCATTTTTAACTCAGCTCCATGTCTGACTGTATGAAAATACCACTGACCGATAAACTAAGTAAACAAAAACATTGAAAAATACACTTTTCAGTGATATTCAATGAGTTAGAGACACATAGCAGTGAGGACCATTTGTGTCCCACTGTCTTCGCTGCTGGACATCTACAACCAGAGATGCACATGCAGAGGATGCTACATCATCAGGGACTCCTGTCATCCTTTTCACAGTCTCCTCTCTCTGATGCACTCAGGCTGGAGGTGGAGGAGCATTCATGCGAGGACGTCTCGATTAGGAAACAGCTTCTTCCCAGCAGTGATCAGATTACTACATCAACAACAGGTCACAGCTTCGGTCCCAAGCGTTCACAGATGGATTGTTTCATTACCTACTATTTATACTTATTTCAAATGTTGAAATGTCTTATTTTAAAAAAAATGTTTAAATACAATTTTTGGTTTATTCTAATAATTACTTTTAGGTTTATTTAAATGCAACTTTTAAATGCTGCACCGTTTTTAAAACAGTCTTTGAAATGCATAAACAATGTCTCGTTTTTATGTGTTTACATAAAAATGACAATAAAGAATCTTGTTCAGATTTACAGGGTAAAGTAATCCAGCCTCCTCCCTCCATATTTTTGCCCAGCTTCATCTTCACATGACGCTCTGACTCAAGAGTTGGGAGGCTGAAACTCTCGGTTTTTCTTCACTACTGACGTCAAATCTAGTTGCTCTATAGTTCATAGTTTACTTAACTAAAGAACTAAATGACCGAACAATGCTCCACCAGTCCTTAGCTTTATGTTTTATAGCCCTAAAAGGAAATATGACTTCTAATTGACTTCTATTTACCATGCAGAAGTTAGAATTTCCCATTTGTATATGAATCATCTACCATCATGTGGTACCAGGAACAGTCGTTATAATAGCCAACAGTAAAATGTTGGTCATATAAGCAACAGTTTTTAATGTTAGCCGCTAAAGACTAGAATAAAACACAGAGTAATGGAGGGAAAGGGAACATCAGAGTTTATGGAACCCATATGTGAAGGCAAGATTACGACAAGTTTTTAAGTCATTAACCAGCCAGAAACTATCATGTTCTGCAATGTGGGTTTTAACATCTCGGGCCAGTTCAACACAACAATAAGCCCACCCACTGGTCCAGCTGCAGATGTGGGAAATGTAAGCATGTGTGAAATGAAACTGCCAGTCAATGTTGCTGTCTGAGCTCTTACATTATTTACTGTATGCACTCCCATACCATAATAACATTATCCACAAGTATTATAGATCTTAAAAGAGGCATACACTCAAGAAGAGAGGGGCAAAGTGGAGTTAGGGGTCAAACCATGCCCCTAAAATGATCCGTTTGGATAAAAAATTAAATTAATGGAAGAAAAAGGAAAGGCTGAGGTGTCTTTCTGGTGTTTTGACCAAAGCAGGTCAGATCATTAAGATCTCAGGTGCAAGGGCTGAGCCTCCAGTTGGAGAATAACCACTTACATGAGCCAAACATCCCCACAACACCAGCTCAACTTTTATTTTAGTCATAACTCTATTAGAATAGTAATTTGATGCCATCTATTTAATAAACATGTGGCTAATTTTAAAGACAGATGCTGTCTCTTCAAACTTTAACTCTTACAATTACAATGAACTCGATGCAAACATAGTCCTAGAAAAATTATTTGCCATTTGTTCTTTGAAGCTAGACTTTCTGTTAGTGATGGTGTAACATAACCAAGTTGGTAGAAAGTGTTTAAACGCCATCACCTATTTATCAACAAGGCTGTAAATGAGCTACAAGTTCACAAAGACATTTACAGATTCATCTCTCCAAGCTTCAGTTCTTACCTTGCTGTACCAGTTAAGGCAGGGCTGCACCACATCGGGATCTTCAATACCATGGAGTTCAACGTACCAGATGCTGAAGTTAAAACTCGGACCCCAGGACATCAGAGGCACTGAGACACAAAGTGAGACAAGAAGGAGAAATGGAGGACTGATCAGTAAATCACAGCTGTAAACAAACTAGACACGACGATTACAACAAAACAAGAGACAGCTTTTACCTATTTTGACAAATCTGCAGGGAAACATCTGCTCGTCGATCTTGTGCTTTAATGTGAACGTCTCCTTGTTGTAGTCATTCTTAAGGCCACTGTTAGATGAAAAGAAGGACAATTAAGATGATAAAACTGCTAAGCTAAGACCCCCAACTGAATCCAGAAACTTGTACGTTTTGATTAGTAACCCATCTGATTATATTGTGAATTATGAATTTTCTAGATTAAATAGTGTTAGAGACAATAAAATTACAATGATTTGAATGCCAACTATTAAAACTAATATTTAAAAACTGAAGTTATGTGGGGGTTTTTCTGCTTACATGTAGAGCTTATAATGTGTATTATTTATTTATATATTATCTTTTTATAAATTTTTTATTATTTATTTATAAATAATAAATTAGCTAATAATAATAATAATAATAATAATAATAATTGATGGAGATGAAGCCTAAACAATCAAATTGAGCCACAGTCTGTCCTGCAGGTGACAGTGGATCATCTGGACCATTTCACAGGTTACCTACCTAAAGTAGTCCCCAGTTTAATCTTAAACAGGCCTGGAGCTGAGCTCCTACTAACAGAACTGATATTCATTGTAATGTGGTCTAAGATGGAATGAATACTGAAATCTAAACACTGTAAACACTGAAATCTCTCTGCACTACTGCCAGGTTGAGTTGTGACAGGCTCAGCAAAGAATTAGAAGACAAAACCATTTGTTTGGTGCTTATTGAGGGAAAAAATGTAAATAGTAGACTCGTAAATAAATAATACAAAACTAAAGGGGTAAAGCTGGTTTATCATTACAAGGGGTTAGGAATGCTTACCAGGACTAGTTGTTACGATCCCTAAAGTATCAGCACATTGGCTAGAAAAAAGATGTCCCGTTTGCTAGGTTGGAGATGTCAATTTTGGTGGGTTGAGAGGGATAATGACCACATGCCAGCACCAATATAACACATCATCAGTTGTGCGCCTCGGCTCATTTGATGTTTCGGCCTTTTATCACAAGACACCGTCGCCGGAGGCTGACCAGAGCGGGGTGTGTGTTGTATGGAGGCTGCATGCATCCCTCCTCTTCAGCCACCGCCAGTGACTGCTTCTCTCAGCTTCTCTCAAGTTCTTTTATGGCCTTCTGCTGGGCCTGCCCTCTGAATACCGACTCCTTCAGTAGCCTTGAGATGGAACTGACCCTACAGCCCACCTCCACTGGGCGCATTTTTACACTCCAGCCCCAGTCCTGCGCTTCAGCTGCCAAGTTTGCATATCGCAGCCTTTACATCATGTAAAAGGCTGTGATATCATGTTACAGCCATATCATGTTTTAACATGATTTATGAAACATTTATTGGTTTGAGATGACACCTCTGTCCTTGTATTTGTCCTCATCCAATCTGCTTCCTCGCGAGGAGAAGAAATAAGGATGCAACCATTTGGAAATGGGCTAAGGAGCCAGAGTTTGGATTTGGATAGCACTGTTTTTGTCTTTGACCCTTTCCATTGACCTTTTCCAGTGAATTACTTACCACGTCAGTTAAGTCATGAAAGAAAATCAATTGACCCACACCAGTTCCCAGTGCTGCCTCTGTGCTGATATACAGGAAAAACAAAGCAAAACCAAACATCCTGCAGGGACTCAGGAGTTGTCGAGCTGTTAAGTGCTTTAAAAATGTGACTTACAACAACTGCATAGACACTGTTAATGACCGGCTTGATTCAGAAACAGATTTATTACATTGGTTCAGAGGAGTAAGTAACGGATATCAATAATCCAACTTCCATCCTGATACTGGACTATCTTTGGACTACATTTCCCATACAGTGTTTTATATACACAGGAGCACATTCCCATGCAGAGCATCATTACGTTTCGAACAATCCCGAGTTTTGTGTAAAACAAAAAGTCTCACCTAGACAAAAGCTCTGTCATGTTCTCTTCACTCATCCCACCAAACACTTTGAACTTCTTCAGGTTGCAGACATGAGTCTTCTCATACTTCCCAAAGGTGATGCTCTGAACGATCGCCGGCCTTTCCAACTTCAAGATTAAAAACTAGTGAAGAAAAAAAAGAAAAGGAGACGTGAAGTAGACAAAGCACTGAAAAATAAGGCTGTGTTCTATTTAGTGTGTGTGGAGGACTAAAGAAAATTGCCTGTCTTTATTGCAGAACAGCCATGAAAGCCTCCGCTTGTTATTTTAATGACCACGACAGGGTCAAACTGCTACATTATGTGAGTGGTATTACATACAATCTATAAGCTGCGTCTGCATGTCACCAATGCTTTAGCAGACCAGGACAACAGATGACATATCACCTGCAGCCATTATGTCTAAGTGAGCGGAGGCCACAGGCCTGTGAATTGATTAATGTGCCACCAGAAAGCCGGCACTTAAACCCCAGACACCAACATCTTCTCATCCACCGATAGAACATGTGAATATTCCATTAATCCATGTGCTGAAAGCATGTCAATATTCATATTAAATATGACCTTTGACTCTGTCAGGCATTGATTCTTCTTGTAATGAGTCAACATGTAATAAAAAGGCGTGCTCCTCCCTTCAAAGCCGCTTTGATGACTTATGAGTCAAGGACATAATTTACAGATCCACTGCTGGTAATCTGGCGCACACTTTGCTTTCACTGGTTGATGAGAAGGGCAAAAACTATTTGAATGAGTCATAACAATAAAAAACCCTGACAGGTAATGTGAGTAACACTACATTTCTTGTTACAGTGCCGTGTTCTGCTGGGAAAACTTGCATCCTGACATTCACATGGATGCTACATCGTCACGCTCTCCACATACGCCAACCAGAGGCGTGTTGCAATTACTTGATTTCACAGTTTATTAAAAAAAGGTATTAAATGGCACAATTAATCAATCGTAAAGATCCTTCAATATCATCCCTTCGCATAAACGATTGTGCCTGAATCGTATCGGCAGATCAGCACAACTCGTGCGTGGAACAAAAACAAAGTTACACAACATCTGTGCGTTGCCACGCAGAGGAAGAGTTTTTCCCTCCAAACAAATAGATAAAGTCATCATTGTCGCATTTCTTTGGTTATAGAAAAAAATGACCAAGGTGTAATTTTGGGGGTAAGCTCGCCAGCCTGTAAAGCATGACATAAAAAAGGAGGAAATACATGGAATATGTTTGACCAACTGGCTTTGTATACTTAAGTAAAAGGTAAATAAATGCACAGTAATTGGGTGGAATGATGTTAATGTTTACCGTAACGCAACATTAAAATTAAAGGTCATCATGTCATTGAAATTTTATTGGTTACTTTACTTTGTTGCTGTATTATTTTCTTATGGTGGCATCAAAAGAAAAAAAATAAAGCTTCTCTGACAATAATCGTACCAAGACAAATCTATAATGGTGACGTTGCTAACGCCAACTGATCAGGACATCATTGGACCCTTCAAAAACTGCTCAGGAGGACGATAAACAACACAAGTGTGGGACATTTAACCTACATCCAACCTTCCCAGATGCAAATCTAATGAGATCGGATCGCTGCGCCCTGAAACCCAGAGGATACAACGGATTTATTGCGAACATCCTGGTCTCAGATACTCCAGGACTCCATCAAAAGTTCTTCTTCTAAATCCTGACTTAACCTGGAAAGGTTTTCTCAAAAGAATGAGGACTTACATAATAATCAGAAGGGTGTACATTATGTAAGAAAAAAAAAAAATCTACTTTCTGACCTGGTTCCAACTTCATAATGTATCTTCCATATGGACAGTGAGATATAAGCAGTTTTTATCGATTGTGCCTGTATTTACTTTTGCTGAACTTTCTTCCACTTTGGAAGTCAGTGTGTTGGTCAAGGTGACAAGCTGGTCAAAAGCCAATACTTGTTTTTTTTTCCCATAAGCCATATCCAACACAATATGTAGTTTTTAGTGGGTTAAATTTTCCAGACAAGAAGTAAAGATCTTCTGTTTTCATTGCATAAAAACAAACATAATCCAAATGTATGTGTAACAATGCAAAAGCTGTACAGCTGCGTTTGATCCGGCTGGTGAGTGGTTAACCATTGTTTTGCAAGGTTTCATTTCCTCTCGCCATACAACGCAAACTTTCATATTTAACCTCAAACTGGAGCTGTTTGCCGCAGCGCCGCTGCAGTCGGTCAATGAGTTCAAGAAAAAGAAAGTTGTTTTTGCATTCTTCGAAGGTAAACAGCTCAGAAACTATGCATAACTTGGAGGCACAGGAAGTAGATTGATGCCACATTGGAAGCATCTTGCATTTATAATGAACAACAGCCCGTGAAAATAAATTAATAAATGAACAAACAACTTCAATTACTTTTTTTATATCTTTGTATCTTTTTTTTCTCCCCAATTGCTCTAATTTTCTCCAATATTAATAAAACATACTTTGATGAAGCACCAGGTGACAAATTCCTTAAATAGAAAAGTTTGAGTTTA
The DNA here is from genome assembly GCA_037177055.1 of Atherinosoma microstoma. Lineage (NCBI taxonomy): Eukaryota > Metazoa > Chordata > Actinopteri > Atheriniformes > Atherinidae > Atherinosoma > Atherinosoma microstoma. The sequence goes on from JBBBVU010000025.1 coordinate 6,581,672, forward strand.
CTGTGAGTTTAAAACTCTTTGTCTAAATGCTGGATCAGCAATGTTTTCCGTTCCTGTACGTCAGAGGAGACCACTATGTAAATGAAAAGTAACAATCGGATTGTACTTTGTACTGGCTCTTTACCAAAACAATATATAGGTTCCTTTGAACTTCACCATCCTCTACTGATCCAACAATATGACCTTTTTTTCCCCCAAACATGTTGCGCAAAAGAAGATCTATTCAATTAATTTCTAATAACTAATATATCATTTTGATAATTGTTTTCTCATTTTTCAAACAAAGATAACAAATGTCCAGATAAAACTTTTTAACTCTGACTATTAGAAGCTTAATGTGTTGATAAATTAAAACAGGCAATCTGAACACATCTTATAGACTTTGGGGAAATTGCATTTCAGATATTACATATTAAGTCATTAAAAGTTAATTGGGGGAATAAACAAATGTCTGGAGTATAAACTAGTCAAACACTTGTGTGTCCAGCAGGAATTAAACATTACTAAATCCACTTATCTGCAATCCATATTGTGCATGGCTAGTATAAATCAATGAATATCAACACTACCTTGCCTTAAAGTCAGCTTGTATAAATAATAAAGCCTACCTGTGGAGGGTAGTTGCTCTCAGAAGACCACCTGGAAGACTGATCGTTTGGTTTATCCACCAAGATATTCCTTTTAAAAAAAAACACACAGAAGCGGGTTTAGATTATTGGCTCTTAGCCCATCAGAGGCAACAAAAACAGACAACAGCTTGAACATATTTTTTGTGTGATTAAACTGATCATTAACCATAAAAACCCATGTAACACAATACTTCACAATAAACTATGCTAGATGCTTCAATTAGCATACTACTGCTTGCTAGCTGATGCTAGCATACTGATGTTATTAGGCAGCTATAAGTAAAATGTTTTGAGTCCTGAAATAGCAACAGGCGAATGCTTTCAGACTATCGGTGACTTTACAATAACACACTGTAACATGTCACGCATGGTTACAATGTTTTAGTGAGCTACGTTTAATAAAACAGTCTCTGGTAGCAGATAAACCAGCACATTAGCATCGTTGCTACAGCAGAGCTATTTGGTTAAATAACAGCAGTTACCCACATCACCTCCGAGTGATGCGAGTTAACGTGGACGTTCATTTTTTACATGCTAGGGTACCGGAGTGCACACTGCCGAGCCGAATTATAATAAAACATATCACTTTTGGCCTGTCATTAGTATAATGTTGCAAAGAAAATGACTGACTATATTCAGCGGAAAACATTGGGGGTGGAGTGATTAAAAATGTTCTCTATTCAGAAGAAAACAACTTCTGTTATGTTTTGTTCCCGTTACAAGGTAATGCACTGACTCGTACATCTACATAAAGGTTAGCTAAAAGCAAACCGAAGTTTAGTATATGATTTACATAAGTAGCGGAACGTTTATTTTCTTGTGCATATCATATTTAATGTGCTATTAAAATTGCGCTCGGGTGGCCACGTATCGAAACCAAACATTCCTAATGCTGCTGAAAAAGCTAGCATTAGCCGGGTCGATCGCAGACGAGCTAGGCCAGTCGGGCCGGCTGGATGATAAACTGAGGCGGCAAGAGGTCACTTGTAGCCACTGACACTTATGCATACATTAGAGCAGCTATTGTGCGTTGTACTCACTCAGGTAAATACGTAGAGGAGTAAGAACTCCACTTAAAAACGCTGAAAGTGAGGACTCTGCTCTCAGGAACGACAGCCATCTTGTTGCAGAAATAACAGGTAGCAGGATGCTAACAAGGAGCATTGCCACCCTTAAAGAGACAGTACACCTGTTTTGATTTGGTTCCAAAGTGAACTTGAGCAGCATACACTGTATTATACTGTTAAAAACATAAATTTTTCTATATCTATCATCAAGAAACATTTATTGTTCACTTTATTTTTTTCTATTTATTTTAGAAATAACTGGGGAAAAAAACTCTAGAATAGAAAAAAAAAGATAAAGCTTTTCAAATAATTTGAAAAAATATAATTGGACTGCTAACTCAAAACTTTTTCAGGTGTAGAAAAGGCTGTGCAAATGAGACCTAAAAAAGGAGGGGGGTTGGGGGGGGGGGGGTCAAGATTTGAGCAAGTAATTAATTAAAGTGGTCATCTAATGTAAAATAAAATTTTGGCCGTCACATCAACATATTTTTCGAGTTTGTTCAGTTTCTGGAATAAGAAGGTGAATCCATTCTTGTGATCCTTGTGTGTGTGTGTGTGTGTGTTTTCATCTTACCCCACTCTCCTGTGTTGTTATCAAAGCGCTGTGGACTAGTTTTTCTTTTTTTCTGAAATCGAAATTTATACAACTTCTGTGTCCTTTTTCCAAAAGCACCTTTAAGGATGATCTCAGTGTTTCACTTCACATTGAGTCATCAGGTGCTTACGGGGTGGATGAATCATCTAGTCTAGAGAATAATGATAACAGGGCTTTGTTCCTGACAACTGAAGGGGTATTTGGCCATTTCATTCGTTGCTTATGCTCAAGTTATAAAGATTTCTTTCCTTATTTTTCTTTTCTTTTTTTGAAAGTGTGGTTATAATAGGCAGTTGTGTATAGTTTATTCATTGTAGTTGACAGTCAGGGTAGCTCTCAATTTGGAGAATCAGAACACATAATGACCATTAAAATAAAGCTAAAAAGCTATTCAGAAGAAAGCAACCAGAAGAACTAATCTTATATATAAATCTAAATATTGAGTTGGGAACATTCCTGTAGCAATATGGTCAGTGATCCGTCACAAACATTTCGAGTTGGAGCACCATGTGGCAACGTGATCATGTTACACACAACTGATGCAAACTGATATAGCATAAAAAATTGCTCAAACTGGTATCAAATTTGTTGTTTTAGATTATAAAGATTTTGCTCTTTGGTTGGCACTATTCTGAGTAGTTTTAGCTTAGCTTGCCTGGTAGAAAAGCATCTGATTCCCCAAAGTAAGAAAGATCTGACAACTGTTTACTGCAGGTAAGTACATCCAAATTTACCAAAGTTACTTGAAAAAATCCTGAAGTTACTTCTACTTGGTTACTTTGTCAGATGGGTTATGAAATCAAAGATTTTATAATAGCAAAGCCCCAGTCTGACCTACAGCTGCATTATCTGGGTGTGTCAGCCTGGATTTACACGATTTACAATTATATTTTAAAATGTTTGCATTTTAAATGTCCCAGTTCTGGATTGACATAATAATTTGTTATTTCCTTTAGTTTCATGTACTCATAAGTACTTATAAGTACTACATACAGGCCGACTAAGTAGAAATGATGAAAGAAAAATAAATTTATGAAGAATAATGAACCCTCTGTTTCAATAAAATTGAGTTTGTTTTGAGGAAATGTGGTGGGCATCTCTTACATTTAGCATATTGTGGCTCAGTGAATTAACATTGATAAATTAAACTTCTGCATCCTGCATGATAAATTATGTGCAGGGTGCACGCAACCACTGAAAGCCTTTCTTGAACTTTCTGTATTCATTTGGCTGCAATCAAAGCGAGACACTTTTAGCCAGCAGTGTCAGTTTTGCAGAGGAGTGTACAGCACAAAAACAAGTAGACGGAGAGACAAGAACTGTCTTTTGTCCCGGAGAGTTGTAATCGTCTCTAATTCAAACCACAGGGGATCTTCGAGGCTCAGAGACCCCCCGCCCCCACCCACAGACTTCTAGTTTGTTCACACAGTCCTGGCTTCCTGCAAGCCCGTCAATCAAACTCCTTCAAAGTGTTCATGAAGAAGTTTTTGATCATTACAAGGTTCTCTATCTACTATGTGCATGTGTTTTTATCCTAATTACAAGTGCTGCTTTGATGCATGCATGAAAAAAATGAAGCTAGGGAATCTGTCCATGGTAATCAACAATGGATTAAGGGCTTTTTTCATTTTTCCACTCATTCTTTAGCAGTGACTTTAAAGCAGTGACAGAATTAAATGTGCCAATATCAAGAGAATTGTTTTGGAAGTAAAAGGTTTTTAAAAAAAAAAGGTGGTTTTAGGACATAATGGAGTATTTAATAACTTCTGAAAGTAGATAGAAGTCCCCAGCAGCCTTTAATAGCTGCCCAGAACGACCAAATCATACACTGTGCTTGATTGTTTTTGGAAAATGTCAGGGAAAGTGTCTGGTTTTGATGAATCACCTACGATTGAACCTCTTCCGGCCTTGATGACGTGAAGCGAATGATAATGGCATTTCCTTTAAGTGCAAGTCCAGCACTTGGCACAGCTTTCTTTCCTTTTCCTGCAAATTGAAGGGCACGGTCAAGTTTCATTTTGATGTGAATCCACACACGGAAATGCAAGTGAAACGGTCTATTATTATGCAACACTGGTGACTGTGGCTGTGGGCAATGATAAAAATGTGAACCTGGGTTTTTATAAAAACGTCTTCAGGTTTACAAAGTCATCAGAAGCTGTTTCTAATGTTAAGCTTTATGAATACATCATGAGATTAAACACATTATATAAGACAGGCTTTGCTCCACTCAATAGGTATTTGTCTATGAATCCATGGATTTAAGCTAGTGTTGCTTTGACGTTTTTATTCTTTTATTTCACTTTATTTACGTTTGTGATCCTCTTAGGTGTTTAGACTTGATGTATCTGCTCCCAGTGCCTCCCCATAAAAATGTACACGATTTTTATGATCCAAACATGATTGTTTACCCAGTTCCTCGGTTGATTAATCCCTTGTATTGGTCTGTTTTTAATTTACCACATCACTTCCAAAAAGGTTTGGACACTGGACAAAATGTCAGCGTAACCATTATGCAATGATTTGCACATCTCATAAACCCAGATTTTATTCCCATTAGAAATAAACAAACTGAAACATTTAATGGAAAAAACAACTTATTTTGAATTTGACGGCAGCAAAACATAAAAACAAAGGAAGCACTTGGAAAGCGCAGACCTCCGCCAAGCCATTGTATTTTCTTTTGCCAATGATCGTGGGCATTTTTAAGTTAGAAGTTCTAATGGAACAATTATCCGTATCTCCCCATACTAAAGAATCCTTAAAAAAAATTCCTGGATCCAGGCAATGAGCCGGATCATCCCCAAAATCTAATCACTTGTTCCTTTATTTAATTTCTGAGATTTTCCTGAAAATATCAATCAAAATCCGTCCATAACTTTTTGAGTTATGATGCTAGCAAAGACAAATAAACCAATGCCGCCGAATACATGACCTCCACCTTGGTGATGTTTACCGTTGGGTAGCATCCTCTCTTCTTTTAACAACTGTCTGTAAA
>JBBBVU010000025.1:6597943-6611585 GCA_037177055.1 Atherinosoma microstoma
ATCTATCTATCTATCTATCTATCTATCTATCTATCTATCTATCTATCTATCTATCTATCTATCTATCTATCTAATGGTGACTGTGAAATAAAGATGATATTTTCCCAATTCCTTGATTTTAAATGTTAACTGCTACAGCTAACATTAGCTGCTAAACTCTCTCACACTTGCCTTGCAGAGGCTGATAAGTGAGAAAACGATGAAAGAAAGTCCCCATGTTGTCACAAAGCTGATCGATAGTACATTCATGTGCACCTTGTAAACTGGGAAATTGGTACTCAAATAGGCCACAAGCGTTGTTTAAATAGTAAAACCGTTTCATTGACTGTGAATGCTAATACCGAATTGCAAGAGGTTTTGTTAAGATTTGCCAAGATCAAATTAACCAAATGGAGAAAATGGTTTTTCAGTCATCTATTCATGGGTGCCACGGTGTGTGAACTTCCAAAGGTTTTAACTGCATTGCATGTCTTCTTTGAGGCATTGTGATAAGACTCTGAATAGAGCTGGTCTGGTCAAAGGTGAGTGACAGATTGCATTGTTAAGCAACCTGGAGGATAGAGAGAGAGTTGGCAGGGAGAATCTGGCCTGGCAAGAAGCTGCTTGGCATACAACAGGCCTGGGGAGGACATGAAATGAAACCTCAGCAGGGCGCGGGTAATGGAGGAGAAAACTAGCCACATCTTTATTAGGGGAGGTAAGAGAGAGGCTAAATGAAATCTGAGTTAAAAAAAGATATGAATAAAATAGAAAAGGGAAGGGAAATTTGCATGATTGCAGCAGCATAAAGAAAGATTGGATACAAAAATGTAAATTTATCTGCTGGTGATAGCAATAGAGGAAACAAATGAGATATAAGCCCGTAAATGTACACGCACCCGTCACTTTATTAGGTACACATACCCGTTGTTCTTCAGAACTTCCTTAATTCTTCATGGCATAGATTCAAAAAGGTGTTGAAAATATTCCTCAGAGATTTTGCTCCATATTGACATGATGGCATCACACAGTTGCTGCACAGTGAACTCATCGTCATGTTCAAGGAACCAGATGGAGATGATCTGAGCTCTGTGACATGGTGCATTATCCTGCTGGAAGTAGCCAACATGCAGAAGATGCCCCACTGTGCTCATCAAGGGATGGACATGTTCAGCAAGAATACTCAGATAGGCTGTGGTGTTTAAATGTTGCTCTGTTGGTACTGAGGGGCCCAAAGTGTGCCAAGGAAAGCATGCTTTCATGTAGTTTACACCTAATTCTGAGTCTAACATCTGAATGTTGCAGCTGAAATGGAAACTCATCAGACCAGGAAACGTCTTTCCAAACTTCTATTGTCCAATATTGGTGAGTTTGTGTGAATTTTAGCTTCAGTTTCCTGTTCTGAGCTTACAGGCGGGGTACCCGGTGTGGTCTTCTGTTGCTGTAGCCCAACTGCTTTGGTTCGACATGTGTGTTCAGAGATGCTATTCTGCATACCTTGGTTGTAACCAGTGGTTATTCAAGTTCCTTTCTATCATCTCTGACCAATTTCTAGGAGCTTATAAAAGTCGCATGCTTCTTTCTGAAATCCCTACACCTCCAACCGCTGCTTTAGAAGCGATAAAAAAAACACTCTTGCAGAATGGAGAGCTGATGAAGAGAGACGATTTTAGCTGCTGAGATGATTTTAAGCCAGGACTCTCGGAATATGCTGTTAGACTGGAGTTGACAAGCAACAAATGTGTGCAATGCAAACCTCAGAGAGCAGTGCTGATAGGGTGGATCACACTTCATAAAACAATACTGGGCTCCTAGAGAAGCATGAACTCATTTTAACAGGGATCATTTTAGCATGTCTACAAACTACAGACTGAGAGTTTGCTTTGGGATACTTTAACCCTTTAACACCTGACCCAAGAAATAATTGGCTGAAATAGGATTTTTGATTCTGAGGTCTTTATTTTTTAATAATAATTAATTATTGAATTTTTACTTCATTAATCCAGTTGGTAAATTCCGTTCTTCATTAGACCCATGGCTAGTAGATACAGTGTTTACCCTACCATTATATTAGGGGGGCACCCACCCCACCAATGGCAACCCTTGCCCTCCCAAGAACCAATATTTACAAATCTCACAAATGTTCCTTTTGATAGCACTCCAAAAATATTCAAACAGACCTTGTGGTTGTAGAGATATACTCATTTAATTATGAACATACAATTTATGAGCAGAGGCCTACAAAATAATCACATGGCTCAAAGGTCGCACCGAAAACAGCTTTATGAGCGATCGCTAAAGAGTTTATTCCTCCTCTGTGTGTTTGATTGAATAATATTTTCTCCGTTTCACTTTGCCAAGGAGATTTGATCAAAACTAAAATAAAAAAAATTGTCTTAAAGAGGATGGTTATATTTAAACTTTAAAGGTACAGTGTGTAATAATTACTGACATCTAGTGGTCAAAATGGGAATAACGATGATTTCAATTGCGATGCACAGTTGTGAATGGACGGTGGCTGACACTTGCCAAAATTCTTCCAGAAATAAACATGTTTTCATCTGAGAGTGGATCCAGTGAACTCGGGTGCAACAATGATTGCACCACAGGTAACTACTTTAGGTTTCTCCCTTCACACAGAGTTATTTGTCCATTCAGAGACACCGTAGTAAAAATAGTGGCGCAAATATGGCAGCTGTCATGTATGTGGACACACACCAAGTACATAAAGTTGGCTCATTTTGAGAAAAATAAAAACATTTTTTAGGAAAGTGATTAAATACCAATACAAACTCGATATATAACAATAACGATATATTAAATATTTCTGTCATTGACCTTTGATTTTGTTAAACGCTGCACCTTTAAAACCGATGGATAAGTCAAGACTTGCTTAATCAGTGGGAGTTTGGGAGCTGGAGGCTGCTACAGCCTCGCTAAGTAGGCCAAAGGCATCGGGGAGTGTCACATGAACCAAGGCTGCTATGTTAGCCATCCTCCAGTGTCTTGTTCAGCCACAGATGGGACGAGAACGAAGGAGAGAGAGCACATAAGATGCGTCATGTATCCCATGGTGCTTGACGTCTGTGCATGACACCAAAACCACATTGCTGAAAAAGGGGAAGTGCTCATTTCCATTGACCCAGAGACCACACTGACCTTCTCTTTAACCACTTTAACCATCCAGCAGAGCCAGGGAATTTCTCCAGGTTAAAGGCCGCCGTCCAGCTCCAGTTTGAGGTCATTGGGGCCACAGGAAGCACGATCCCATCGCGGCAAACAGAAGCAAAGCTCTTTTGGCTGTTTGCCCCCCTGGCATGCCCTCATCTCTTCCTTCCTAGACACTGTCTCACAGCTATCCTCCTGTAAGTTTTCTAAAGTGAGACACATCCTCGGGCTCACAGGAGGGATGGTGACCTCTGGCCTGAAGGTTTAGGAAAACTTTGTGAGCTTACAGACTAACCAATCAATCGCGCTGACATGGGTGTGTTTGCTCACAGGTTTATTCCTGCCTCTTCGTGGATCCGTTTGAGGGAAATCTCTCCTCTATGTTTTGCCAGGACAGGGAGAGTCGGTAGCACCGGTGTCAGGAAAACACAAGACCTCTGGCTCAGAATGGTTTGGTTTTCTCTGGAAGTTTCTCGACACAGCTCCAGGTGATGCTGCTGGTTGACACAAACACAGAAATGCACACTTTTTCATCTTTTATCAACGACTTCCTCTTGTATGTGTTGATGAACGATGCAACAACCCCCCCCCCTCTTCTTTACTGGCTTCCACGTCAGAGCGACTGGCCTAGATTGTTGAAAATGGACCTGAAACACTTGCCATTTATAGCTTCTTTTTTTTTCCCCTCTGCCTTTCCCTGATGTGAGAGCAGAGCACGACTTTCCCAGAAAAAGTTCTGCTGCCCTTTCCGAGATCCAGCACAATAGAAGCTGCTTTTTATAAGGGCTGGGTCCTTTTTTCTTTTCTATCACGCTGGTTTCTACTTTGTGCAAAAAAACTTTTTTTCCCATCAGGGGAGACACGCCGGAGATTGTTACCTGACTTCGGATGTTTGTGGTGGCAGGTGACGTCTGCTGGGGTCAGTATGGGTGGAGCCGAACTGTCCACTTGAAGTACTGGAAATTAGCCTGTTGCCAAATTTTCTTAACCATAATGGACAGCCTCTCCCACCCACTGCAGTGTTCTGGCCAGCCAGAGGAGAGCAAGTTCAGCCAAAGACCAAGAATGACTAAATGCTGCACTGAACATCACCAGAGCCCTTTCCTTCCTTCCTGTGGCCTTCGAATGATGTCGTTACTAATTTATTTGTTTTAATTCGGGAATGAGAACCACTGAGTTAGAGAGAGCAAAAATCTGTTTAGTGTGCATGAAGAGCTTTTCGCAAGCAACGCACATTTAATAAACCACGCCAAACACACATTTATGTGTACACTTGCTACTGCAATAGTAAGCTGATATGCTCATTCAGTGATGATAAGATTCACACCACTTTCATCCACTAGTTAAGCTTAAATGATCAACCTTTAACATCAGGTTGCATTAAAATGAATTTAGCATCCTTACTGCTAGAGTATTTTGCACTCACAAGGCATTTAATTGAGCACTAGATTCAACAAGGCGTTGGAAAGATTCCTTTGGTTTTAGTCCATATTGACATGATGGCTTCATACAGTTGCTGCAGACTTGTTGGCTGCACATCTTTAGTCATGTTTGGATGCGGAAAATTTCTTCTATCACATTACAATTCTGATCAAACCTATACTGTTTAGCCTGAAAAAGTTATTCCGGTCGTGACGCGCTTACATGCATTATAGGTTTGAATGGAATAAATCATTTTGATATGTGCAGAATTGCACCCTCCCCCCCATCGGACCTTCCGGACACAGGAGTACAAGAAGAAACAGGGATTTCTGATGTAAACTGTATATTAGGGAGCGACCAATATACATTTTTTAGGGCCGATGCCAATACTGATTTTTTTTTTTACATTAGTCTTAGCCGTTAGCCGATTTAATTTACATAATAAAAATGACACAATGATAATAAGTGTAACAAGTCTCATTTTTAATATATATGGAATGAAATTTTGATCTAAATGAGCTTGATCAAATCAGAATTGTTTGATTGGTATATTTGCATGAAATATTTTTATTCCGATCAAGCTTTTAATCTGAATATTTATGTCCATGTAAACATGTCTTCCACCACATCCCAAAGGTGCTTTATTGGATTGAGATCTGGTGACTGTGGAGGCCCGATGTGGTCTTCTGCTGCTCTAGCCCATCTGCTTCAAGGTTTGACATGTTGGGCATTCAGACTTCTGCATACCTTGGTTGTAACCAGTGGTTATTTGAGTCTCTGTAATGGTTATGTGTTAAAATCCCACATTCAAAGTCACTTAAATCCCCTTTTTTCCTCATTCTGATGCTTAATTTGAGCTTCAGAAAGTCATCTTGACCACGTCTACATGACGAAATGCATTGAGTTCTAATCTGTTTATACTTGTTTTTTCTCCTTTTCAAACAATGAATTGTGCAGTTTGGGGATAATTCTCTGTTTTATCACCTTTAAAATATGTGTTAACGTTTCTGTTTATAAACTGATAATCTGGTGCTTTCTGTCTGCTGAGCCATGACACGGACGTGATCAGCTTATTTGTTGCCCTCGTGCCCTTTCAACCTTACCTCAACCATGTATTCTGAGACCTGATGTGTGTGCAGACAAATAAACCAGTGTGTTTTTAGACTCAGCCGAAGGAGGGGGGGGTGATCTTGTTGTGTCATCATATTGATTTGATACTTACCTTAGCCTTTGTCCGTGTGTGAGTGGATGCATGTTTCTGTGTCTGTCTAGCCTCTGTCTCTCCGCTCTCCCTCTCCAGCCTGCTCCTTTTCTGTTCCCACGGCAACACGTGGCTATTGGTTACATAACAGTAGCGCTTGCAGCGCTTTGTGTATGTGTGTGTATGCTTGCATGTGTGTGGCCCTGTGGTTGCGCCTGGTTTCAGGAAGTTAAACACGAAACATGCAGCGTTCAGGTACTACTAGTCTTCAGGCTTATGCAAGTGCATTATTGATGCTGTTAACACTGACTGCACTTGGCATAAATTGACCCTGCTCTGTGTGTGTGTGTGTGTGTGTGTGTTTGTTCTCATTCTACCCCCTGCAGTCTATTTAATTTCCACTAGATGGGAACAATGTGCTAATGAAAATGTGAATGGACATTTTAGCTGCCAGTTATGGCTGATTTTGAGTCGGGTATGGTGTTCGATGTGTGACACACGATGTGCTGCCAGTTGCTAACAGCTTCTGGGCACATTGCAGATTCTTTTTCCTCCTATTTAGCACTTATACAGCAGCTCCCACAATGAAGAGTGTGTGTGCTGCTTCATTCAATGGGTGTCCTTGCTGTTGGTGGTGGTGTGAATGAGGATTAGTGTATGATTAAATCGTGAGGTGGATGTGTACGGGGGTGGGGGATGTCAAACGGGTACCACACACACACTCAAGAGCCGTGCCCTCAGATCACCTCTAACAGCATTAGGCAGGCCTCGGCAGCGAAGGCCAAGCTGCTGCTTATTTCAATTAGAGCCGTGTCGAGGAGAGCTCCCATGCAGCGCGCCGCCTCTAATTGGGCTCATTTCATATTTATGATTGAGAAATACAAGCGGTACAATAAACACACTGCGAAGCCGCTCCCAGGAGGGAGGAGTGGGCATTTTCAAGCCAGAGGGGATTAAATATGTAATTCAAAAGGACTTTTTGTGTAGTGTATTTGTGTGGAGCTTGGAGAAGAGGAAAAAAGAAGGAAGAAGAGGAGATTTGACTTGTGTGTGTGTGTGCTGTTGAAGTGTTGACTCAGAAGAAGCTGGGAGTATATTTGAACAGTGCTTTCGTTGCATGGCCGGATTCTGATTGCACCACTAAACTGAGCTCGATGAAACCAGAGGATCTGTCTACCTCTGCAAAGGCATTCATGGTTTGTCAGGCTCACTTAACCCTTTGAGGCCTGGGCCTTTTTTATTTATTTTTTATTAGGCACAGGAGTCATAATAAAGGGAACCCTTGTGAGATTTGATCAGATGTGTAAATACTATGTTACTGATGAATCATAAATAAAAATGACACATTTCATGAATGAAAAAAGTTTCCGGAACATGCTGGACATATAAATCCCTCTCCTATTCAAAGGGATTATTTTTATCGTCATGCTGGTTGGCATGAAGAAGAAAAAAAGCCTGGATTTTTCATTTATCACCACAAAAATACAGTTTTCTCTCTCTGTAGCTGCAATAATCTCAAAAATGTAAAACACTAAAACATGACAAAAATGGTACTTTCCTTTAAATGAATGTATTTCTGATGTTTTATATCAGCATGATGGCTTGGATTTGATCTGAAAAGGCAGAATAACTGTTACTGGATCATGGAATCTTACTGAGATCAGGAATAGGAGGAGTTTCAGCTAAAAGTTGACGTGCACAATAATGGTTAACGGGTAAACATTTTCCTTCCTGGTGTGACATTTAATGCTGCCTTGGCAACATGTGACTTGTAGCTATTTATTTTCGTATCACTTCCTCATTGAAGAGAGATAGAGGTGGCTGTGACCTGTGAGTTGTCATGGTCGGCCACCAGGACCGTTTAACCTGAGTCATGGTGACACTGAGCTGGGATGCCGCAAAGCAGGTGAAATGAGGAAGGAAAAAAAAAACAATGACTGAAAAAAAAGACAGGAAAATTTGTTAATAAGTCAAGAGGGAAATAAAAAGTTCCGACATGCTAATGTCTGTTTATTGATCTCACTGCAGTCGGGCTCTCTGATTGGGCCTTCGCTTCTCCCGGCTGTCTCCGATTGGACTTGATCCACAGGTTTTCTCTGTGACTCAGTCCACTCAGAAAGGAACAAGTGCTGCCTTTTATGGTGTGTTTCCATAGCAACGACATGGGGGGGGGGGGTCAGGCGCCGGTGATGCATACAGGAGCCATTTCCTAATAAACTGAGTTTTATTGTCTCTCTGTCTGTTTTCTCGTGTGCAAAATGCAAGTGCCTTAAACTTTGATTCTGCCAAGTGACAGTGAAATGGCAGCTTTATGGGAGCTGACTGCTCTTTGTCAAGAACAAACTGACTTTGAAAATCTCTGAAAAAACCCAAGAAAGGTGAAAGAAGTCCGCTGGGCTTTGTTGGCAACAGCTGCCTGTTCACACGTTTAGCAAAACACAGACGGACATTTTAACAAATATGATGTGGAGTTTGTCAGCGTAATTTCTTAAGCTCATATTTTCTGCAGCCAATTAAATTACAGAGCTTCAGGATGAGGTGGTATCGGTGTGAGGGGGGGGAATAATATGGGGGTGACCACTTGTACCACACGTGTACGCATGATTGTCATGGCTGCCTTGTGGATTTTGTATTCATTTGTAGTGTTGTTTGCACACATCCTCAGATATTAATAGTGTTCACAGGCTGCATTACACATGTAACCACTAGGGGCAGCGCTGGGACCAATTTGATGGGTTTAGAGGTTTAAGGATTGACGGTAATAAAAGTGAGGGAAGGTTGTGTATTGAGTTTATTCTCAGCCTTAGATTTACTAAAACATGGCCACTTTTTAGTGAAGCAAAAGGAATGAGATAGTTGTGTTGTGGCCAAGTGAAACAACATTTAAAGAAAAACTTATGAGCCTATGTTTATGTGCGTTAAATTTCTACTTCAGAATAAACGGGTAAAATGTAGTTCTCACTCTAAACCCTAAAAATCCTGCTGTCAGAATAGAACACGTAACATTGTATGACTCGCTGCACACCCCCACTCTGCTCCTGAGTAAGGCTTTACCATCCTTCATGCTCACTGTTGCACTGCCTGTGTCATCAGCAATACCTGCCAAATTGGCAATCTGCCCTTTCCATCCCTGTTTTCCAGTTTTTACTTATTTACTTTTATAGGTTTTCCCTGTTTGAAGAAAATCCCCTTGTAAGATGTTTTTAATTTGCAAATGATGGGCAGAAAAATGTAATTCTGCTCCAGCCCCTGTATCAAACAGGTTGATTCAGCTCCTGTCTGGAGCCTACTTCATTCTGATTAACCAGCTTTTGGCATGTCCTGGAGCAGGATTTTTCCAGCCCGGGTCCTTTGAGGCAACAGCCCAGCAGGGTTATAGACGTTCCCCTGCTCCAACACACCTGATTCTAATCCCTAACACCTTATTAACACTTTGTCCTCAAGTTCTGTACAACCCTGACACATTTATTTAAGCCAAGTTGAGCAGGGAAACATTTAAAACCTGCAGAGCAGTGGCCCCTGTGGACGGTAGACCAGAGTTTAAGTTGAAGAAGCAGTAAAGCAGATATAATTTCGCATGTCTGGTCAAATAGTCTTTTTTTTTTTTTTGCTTAAAACTGAGTAAAATGACCCTAGAGATAGCAGCTAGAGCTGTTTCAATACAGTAAATACTAAGGAAAAATGCTTCAGGACTTCTTTTATTATCTCCTTTTAGAAAAGGAGATAAGTCCATCCTTGTTTGAAGCTGAGAATGTGTAAGCACCCCTGTGGCATTAATACATTTGACCCTTTTCTCTCTGTTATTGATGAAGACCCTTGGTAAAGATATAATATTTTCTCTTAGGTCCTATCTTTTTTATACCAGTAGGACGTGATTTATCATTTCATTGGATAAGATTGTGTTAGATAAAGTAGCTAAAGCACATTTTTGGAGAATATTTAATAAATATCTGTAGTTTCAGTGATGCAGACCCACATAAAAACTAAGTGTGGTTGGATTTTCGTAGCAGAAGCCCTTCATATTTTCTCATGCAATCTTTATTTGATCATTTTATAATATGGAAGTGTGACCTCATGAGATTTAAATGTAAGGAAATCACAAAAGCCATGATAAAATGATGGTGCTGATTCTACTGTATCTTTTAAAAAGAATCCCACTTGAATTGTTAAAACACAAAAACAGCATTTTATTAGCGCATTTAATATGATTTAACACTAAAAAAACAAACCTTATTAAGGGTTCTTTCAACTTCAATTAGAACATTATAGATAAACTAGAAATTTACTGGATAAGTAGATTTTTCTCCACTTGCTTTAAAGGCTGTTATGAACAGAACTGGCTCATGTGGAGCTCTTGAAATGGCAAATGCTGTGTTTGCATTGGGTCTCCCTTCTCTCCTGTATCTCACCTGTTCTTTTGGCATCACATCCCAATTCCCTTCCTGGAGAGGTTCTACCAACCAGAAAGCATTTAAAAGATAAAGAACTGCTTTTCTTATGAATTCCCCGAAAGGTCCATTAAGAAGATTTCCTGGGAATGCTCTTAGCGCATTCACTGCATGTTTGTGGGAATTTGTCAGAAGAAGTGGATTCACTCCAAAACAAGAAAGACAATGTTGAAATGTTGCTCAAAACCACATGTTTTCCCCCCTGATGTTAAACGAACTATTTTTCTTACTGAAGTTTGGAAATATGTAATATAAGTCTTTATCTTTATAAGTTCCTCAAATGTTGCCCTCTCTTGTATGTATTCATTCCTCCGGTCCAGCTTCATCCTTCATTTTCTTTTTGGTATTTTTTAAAACCAACCATCTCTGGTTCACTTTGACATGCTAATGTTATTCAGTGAGTAACTGCAAAAGGCTGACCTTTAAGTAAGGAGTGTAGAAAATTGATTGCATTCAACTCTGACTGGAATCAATGCTTTTATATCTATATTTCTGTTTCTTTGGATTTCTACACATGCAACCCCATCTCACGACCGATCGTGAAATATCCATGTTGGTCCACAGAGCAAAAGGCTGCAGTTGCATAAAGACGATAAAATCACTATGTTGTCCTTACTCTGCTTACATATAGCGAGTGTTGACTTATAGACCAAAAAGGATATTGGAGGGGATTGTGGATTTTGAGACAAGAATTTCTTGGACATGTTGTCAAACTTACATTGCATGTTTTCTGGCGATACTAGGCTAGCACAGTGTCATATAGCTGCCAAGAATTATAGTGTAACTGCTAATTCTGCCTACATATTAAACTGAAGAGGCGACAGCAGTCAGGGTTGCCAGATCTGACGGACAGTTTCCAGCCCAAACGTAAAACCTGCCCACCTCAATAAAAACAAGCACAAATCTCAACCGCTCTAGAAACTCATGCATAATAAACTTTATATATATATATATATAATATATATATATATATTTGTTTTTTAAAAAGGTTATTTCATTAAGGTTTAGCCTGTTGTTTTAATACAACACTACCTAACATGAAAGCTGAGAACCAACAAGATTTTATTTTAATTCTTTAAGTCTGAAGATGCCTCTTTCATTACAGTCACTTTGAAACTTGTCCTTATTTCACCTCCAACGGTAGGCTTCACAGAGTTCATGAATACTGGTTAAACCACACCAGCACTTCACTCACAGCTTCACTAAAGAAAAAGTACCTGAATTGCTGATGTGTTAATAATATGACCATTTCCAGCTCTCTTTCACTCTGTTTCCTCCTCTCTCTTAATGTGTCATCATTAGGTCTCAATACTTCATTTGTCCTCTTGATACCTGGCGCTGTGCTTACACGAAGGTTTCACTTCATGTTGTAAGAACCAAGAATGTTGAAATTTGTCATATCAGGGCTTTAAATATGGAAACATCATGCAAAGACTTTCATTTTAAGTCATTGTTGAGAGAGAACATGCACACACTCACACGCTGATACAATCGTACAGTTGTTTGTCCATAACGTATCAGTGTTACCAAAGTTTAAACCTGTAGCAGATTTAAAACATCCCTATAGAACAACATATCACATGTTAAAACTGACATATTTGAGATATGAAAGAATTTGATGGCAGCAATACATCCCAAAAAGGTGGAACAGGGGGGGAAAAAAGGCTGAAAAAGTAATTGACACAAATAACTTGATGAGCATTTGACAGCTAATTAGGTTAATTGGCAACAGGTCAGTGCCATGGGTATGAAAAGAGCATTTCAGAGAGGAAGAGCCTCTCAGATGTAAATATGGGGTTCACCAATCTACGATAAACTGCGTCTTGAAATTTATGGAAAAATTTCAGAAAAAGCTCCTCAACGTAAAATTATGAAGACTTTGAGTATCCCACCATTCTACAGTGTGTAATATCAGAGAATCAGGAGGAATCTCTGTGCGCATGGGACAATGCCAAAGGTCAAAACTGGCTGCTTGTGATCTTTGGGCCCTGAGGCAGCACTGCATTAAAAAGAGACACGATTCTCAACTGGAAATCACTGCATTGGCTCAAGAACACTTCCAGAAATCCCTGTCTATGAACACAGCTCAGCATGAAATCCGTAAATGCAGGTTTAATCTCTGTCATGCAAAGAAGAAGGCTTTTTTTTTTAAAAGAAAAAAAAAGAAAAATGTGATTAAATTTTTTTTTATACACTGAAATATGTTACGTTTTTTCATGCCGACTAAATTTATAATCACAATTGATTAGCTCAATAATTGATGCATGAATCAAATTTCTAATCTTACAGGCGGCTGAACAAGGACAGTGGACCAAGAATAGGACCTTGAAGAACACTGTTGAAAAAACCTGAATATCCAATTCAGTTTAGTTTTCTATTAACAATACATACAGTAAGAGCCTTTTAACTTCATTAAACGAGAAAATATAGAAAAGAAATTTCGTTGGTTAATTTGCAGAAAGAATAAAACTGGAAATAAAATGAAAATTCAAGAATTCATCCTTGTAGAGTTTTTATACCTAAAATTTAAGGGGAGCTTGTCAGAATTAAAATAGTCTATGATGGATAAGATATTATTCATTTGACATTTTAAACAGTTTCCTGTTAAAAGGCATAACATGATGATTCAGTTTTATTTCGGACATAAAACATTGTGTTCCAAAAAATGTCAACTTGTGTATGGAAAAGAAAAACCTCAACACAGTATAACTCATTTAATATTATAACATTTATTTTTGGTTATTTGTGAAATTAAAGTAGTTAATAACATGGCATTTTGTAACAAATATTTCTAATAAATCATCAATCTCTTAAGAAATTTCTAATAAGTAAGGAAAAAGTCATTTCTGGCTCATTTAGAAGTCAATAAAGTTTATATAGTTAAATACATTTTTCTACATCTGTAGTTAGTGCCTATCAAAGCTTTCATTTAAAACTGCTCTAAATATTTTTGACTTAGACAATTATTCAAATATATAATGCAATAGGGCTCACACTTAAAGCCGAACTCTGAGATTTATCACCCTCACATGTTCACACTGGCTGTAAAAGAGCTGTCATACTGTGACAAGGCCGTTGTAATTAAAAAGAACAAAGTGGCACAAAATAATACCGGAACAGATAATTCATTTTCCTTCAGAGGCCATTTGAATTCGAAGAGGATGGGTGAGATAATAACCAGATAGCGATCCCTTGTTATTAATTAAAAGGTGTTTTTTAAATGTTTTTATTAATAAATAAATAAATAAATAAATAAATAAATAAATAAATAAATAAATAAATAAAATTATCATTATTATTATTATTATTATTATTATTATTATTATTATTATTATTATTATTATTTAATTATTAAGGGTGTTTTGAAATCGACAGGACGTAGGAAGATGATCAAGAGAGAGAAAAATGGAGTCCACTTGGAGAT
>JBBBVU010000025.1:6627858-6640494 GCA_037177055.1 Atherinosoma microstoma
ATAGAAACTAGGTAAATAGCTATCTCCTGGTGTGCACTCTGCCCCACACAGCAAATAAGGGCTCGTCTATGCTCCCTTTATGTAAATAGGTACATCCATATTAAATGTTTTCAAATGTCACTGCCCACATACTGCCATGTGTGCTTTATATCGCATGGTTGTTAGGCAATACATCCACTAGAAGGGCAGAGTTCAGAGCTTACTTCTGTCAGGTTTAGACAATAGCAAACATGGCGACCGTGGAGATCCTGATTATTCATGTTCTCAGGAAAAGACGTAACAAGAGTCAACGCAGTCAAAGACAGTGGTCGGAGCAGCCCTTAAATACACTGTGGTTTCTTTTTTGCGCCAAAGTTCAGTAGTGCTGCTTTAAACATATACAATTTTTGTAGTATTGTTATCAAAGCATCAGAGTTAAGTCTCATCATGTATTCCAGCTAATAGCTCACAACTGTAGACATCAGTTTAAAAAGAAAGAAATAGAACATAAGATCATATTTGTTATGAAATAGTAATATGTCTTACTTTTAACATCTGATATGTTTTCTATGCTTTTGCGATTTAAATATTTATTTATGAGATTTGCAAATCATTACATTCTGTTTTTCACATTCACAGCGTCTGAACTTTTTTTGGAATCAGGTGTTTTGAAAGCACACTCTGTTCCTGCATTTAAAGTGGAAATGCAGGAAATTAGATAAGCTATTTGTGAGGTGACTGTGGTTTAGTCAGAGTTGAGTCAGAGCTGGTATGACGACACTTTTGACAGTGTTGCACTATGAATGACGGTGCACTTTCTCACTCACACACACAAACACACACATACTTGCTTCCAGTGTGACTAATGCACATGGCCACAAGACTTGAAATTTAGATGTGTTATTTCTCTATATTTAAGAAAAAATATTGATATTATTCGTTACAAGTGAGCCAAAATATTTCTATGAAAACCATATGCTGAACTTTTTAAAAGCTAACGACTTTATCTTAATAAACTAACAAATTTACACAGAAAATTGCAGATGACTCATTAACTTGCACTTGCAGCTGTTAGTCAAGGTCAAAGAAAGATGGTGGTTTAATACAGAAAAAATCAACACCGACTTGGGGTGCCATGCACTTTTATATGTTTAACCAAAGTCCCTTTCTTTTATATGAAACTGAAACCATCAAAGTCTGTAGTGCTAAACCACAGACTACCCTCTCTAAATGTTTTGGTGACCATGTTAGTGCTTGTGCAAAGCAGGTGTGATGCAAATTTTGACATCTGCACCAACCAGCACTCGTACTATGCATGCATCAATCTTCCCAAAGATAAAATAAATAGATAAATAAATATCGTTGATGGTTGTTTTGAGGAGAGATTTTGCTAAAAAATTAACACTATCCAGTCTTCCACAATGCTTCATTGAAGGAACATGACTAAAAACAAATTAACTGCGACCAAAAACCTAAGTATGAATTTGCATTCATATTCACAGTCCAACTCGGAGCACATAGATGAAGTTACAGTGAATTAAGTTTAGTTTCAAGTTTTAACTTTCCACCCCAGTGACCATGATGAATCTGATATAACTCTTAAAGCAACACTACTGAATTTTGGCAGATTTTTTATCTTGGGTTGCTTCGCTGAATCAGCCATGAAGCATGTTCAAAATGGCCAGTGTGTTGGTATCTAGTTCTTAATGTGTGACACAGTGTTTTAAAAGCAAAACACAGCTGTAACATGATGCGCCAGCCTGGAAACACAAATTTGTGAAGTGTGGTTTCTCAGCCTCGGGATGCTGCAGGGCAATCACGGTGCCAGGAATGTGCATAATGAATATCAGTGTGCCATCAAAACAAGTTTTGAGGTTGGAAACTCTTGTAGTGTTGCTTTGAATTGTTGTTTTGGTTTCTTTATCATTTTCATATTTTAATTTTCACTTTGTGTTGTTTACGTAAAAGAGTGCCTGTGTGTATGTATCGTTGTTTTTCGTGCTTACGAATGTGTTTTATCATTATTAAACACAAATGATAAAAATACATGGCTTTTAGCTTTTCCTTCTTCAAGACTTCTTTCCCAACTGATCTGCACAAAATTCCACTTCAATGAATCAGTGTTTGCTCTTCTCCGTCCCTTTCCCTTTTAATTTCCAATTGACTGAATATGTCAATATATATATATCTATATATATCTATATATATCTATATAGATATATATAGATATATAGATATATATATAATTTTTATTTTTTTCATGCACCCTTTGCCTTGCCACTGGAATTCATCTAGTGTTAGTGAAGTGCTGAGAGGGCTAGGTGTGGCACTTCCGTACCTTTGCCCTGCACTGCAACGACATGAAATTCAGCAGAGCTTTATCTCTACCTACAAAAACAAATATGCGGTTGACATCTTCATCCAGTCGGGCTGACAAGTTGGGACTGTCGTTTTTGATGCATCTGGTTCACCTTATCTGTGTACGTGGCTGTGAACAAAGACCTCATTCCATCAGAAAGTGAATCTCTGCTGGGGGTAAAATAGAGTTCGGCCTCATTAGCAAGAAACCCACTCATCGCTCAGGTCACACGTGTGCCGTCTCTTTATTTAAATTGTAGACACACACAAACTTGTTAAGGTCCAAAAAAGCTGTGTGTGAGTCTGTATGAGTGCTTGTGGCCATGGATCATGCTTTCTAATTGGAGATGCAGCTCCTGTTTTCCTGCTCTCACCTTCTCTGAGCAGCTGTATTTATGTTCACAGCTGTGTCCCAGATATCTCCGGAACATGTTAGACAGATCGCTGTTGCTGGTTAAAGGGACAATTCGCCTCAAAATAACAATCATAGATGCTTTCGAGTTAGCAACTGGGTTGTAAAATTAATCTACACTGTGAAACAAAATTTAAGGTATTGGAGTCAAGGTATACGTTCGTTTTTATGAGCAGATTCAATCCAGCTTTTGCAGAGTGGTAGTTCAAACACATGACCTTCCAAAGTTATTTTTTCGTTTCTAAAGCGCTACCGCAGTACAGCAGCTAAACATGTAAATAGGACAAATTTCAGATGAGGTTAGAGCAAAAAATGTTACCATGATATTATATTTTATCTTTATCTTGATCAGGATATAGATTTTCTTAATGTTGATTGTATAAGTTTACCAATTATAACCACAAGTTGCATCACTTCCTTTGCTATGAAATATGAAACTGCTTTTTTTATCTCTTCTTTTATGGGGTGGCAGCCAGAAATGATGAGATGATGCTTTTCTGTTTTACACTTGCACTTCGAGAACTGGTGCACCGAGCCGCATTTTTCTGAGGTAGTTGCTGAGGTTGTCATGTTTCCTGTCTGGGTGTTCACCAAACAACGTCAAAGCTTGGACATCGTATTAATCTGTTCCATTTTTACCGGATCCAAACCAGTTCCATGTTACTGATGTAGAGAGGCCTTTCTTGTAGACTACTTTGACAGCTTGAAACTAATATCACATTATCTTCCCAGTCTCACCCCTTTTGGATTTTCTTCGAGGTTAGCAACCGGCTTAGAGATGCATTACTGCCAACTAGTGGACTGGAGTGTGCTGAGGGATGCACAGTTGGATCTGTAAATGGATCAATTGAAAATGTCTCATGCTTATCACCGATATTGAAACTAGTGTCACTCTAAACCTTGCCTTCCATGTGTGTGAAATGCACCCAGATTATACGTAATTCATCATTGAAAAAAAAAAAAATACTGTTGTAAGGACACAGGTGGTGGCTGGAGGCTATTCCGGCTGTGAAAGGACAAGAGGCTAACCAGGACAGGACAAATTGCTTTTTTCATGTGTCCTATCTTCATGATAAAATAAGCCAAGCACTTAGTAGCTGGTCACTGAATACATATTTTTGCAGTGATTTACACAAAACATGACAGACGACATATCGGTCAGTGTTCAATGGCATCATTCAGAATGAAAGAAAGAAATTGTTAGTAAAAAGAAGGAGAAATGTAAACAAACAAAAGCATTCAAAGCCAAAAAAACACTTATATTGTCTGTGGGACAGTATGGGAGGTCTGTCTACCATCCCCATTATAACAGCTGTGGACAGACAATTGTCCTGTAAAGACAGCAAAATTGATGCAACAAGTTTTAACAGTGATATTACATTCCTGATTACTCTTCGGTTGTCTTGTACATGCATCGATCCTGACTTTAAATATCTAGACAGGCTTTTTTTGTTGAACTGTAAAATCAGCCTCTAAAATAATAGATAAGTCCATTTGATTATCTATTGAAATTGGAGCTCATTACTGCAAGTTTGTGGGGGAGACATTCCATTGAGTATTAAAGGTGCAGCATGAAAGAAAAATCAAAGGTCAATAACAGAATTTTTTTTACATAGAAATGAAAACTGTTTCTATTGAAATCTAATCACTTCACCAAAATATGTCTTGTTTTTTTATTCTCTTAGAATGAGCCAGCTTACTGTGGGTCCATATCTTGTGTCATAATTTTTACTGAATAGACAAACAAGTCTTTGTGAGAACCTCTGAGCTTTAAAACTGCAGTGCAGATTTTGTTTGATAGGTGATTAGGCATGTAGAAGAAGACTCACAAACTAAAACATGTTTATGTCTGGAAGAATTATAGCCACTGACGGCCTCTGTACATTCACAACCGTGCTTGGCATTTGAAGGAATTGCTGTGCCTGTCTTCACCCCTAGATGTCAGTCATTTTTACACACTGTACCTTTAAGATGAAAACAACTTTATTTTAACAACTATCAAAAAGTTGGAAAGGAGGCAACAAAAGGCTGGAAAAGTAAGTGGCCCTTAAAAGAAACTGCTGAAGGAACATGTTGCAACCACTTAGGTTAATTAGCAAGAGGCCATGATTGTACACATTAAAAGAGCACCTTCTAGAGGCAGACTCTCTCCAAAGTATAGATGTGTTTGGTAAGCCAGAGAAGATTGCATCTCTGAATCGTGGAGTAATTTCAAGATGATACTTGTTGGAATAGGGACGGCAATAAGACAAATAGATTAGTTTAAAAGGAAGGCATGCGTGTATTCAGCTTGTGTGGTTAGCACTCCAGATGGATTGCCTGATCCATGTGTGGTGCATGTGTGAAATTTGTTTGGAGACTGATAAACACAGTGAAAAATAAGATTTCTCAGTAAGTTCTTTGAAGTTGGAATTTGTTCTTTTGTTTTACAATAGATTCTGTCCTTGATGCCCAATCCAAGTGGGTTTTCAGAGTGCAAATAGGAACAGAAGGAAACACTTAAACAAAAGAAAAACAGCATGTTTAAAATCTTTTAGATGAAAAAAAACAACAACCCTGAAATATAATATATCTAAGGAAAAGAAATATGTAAAATAAGGCAGAAGCTTCTTGTTTTTCTTCTACTGAGGTTTTCTATTGAATAAAAATATCACACTTGAATATAGAAAATTGTACTTTCATTTATTTGCTTTATGTTGGCAAATAATTTGACTTATCTTAAGAAATAAATAGTAACTTATCACTTGAAATAAGCAAAGTTATCTGCTTATTATTTTTGTTGAAGAAGTACACTTTTCTTAAACTATAGAAAATGTACTTGGACAAAACATCTTGGGAATGAAAATCAGGATATTTCCCCCTGATTTGAGATTTTCAGTCTTATTTAGAATTTTTTAGACTTAAGATTTTTCTGCATTCTTACTGTATATAATGTATATGTTGGAAAACACACTCATACAAAAATGAGCACATGAAGGGCAATGTTAAGCTAAGTTTCTTTCACAAGGATTCTTCAACATGATTACTTTGTGTCAACTGGTAACTATAGATCTACTCAATCATAGATAACATGCAGAGTTCCCCAAGGCTCCCTTTTGGGCCCCCTATTGTTCAGTATCTACATGTTCCCACTATCTCGGATCATGACAACATACAATATATCTTATAATTATGCTGATGACACTTAGGTCTACGTTACTATCAGACCAGGGGATGTTTGGATGTGCCAGAATTTTCTTCAGTTAAATAAAGATAAATCTGAAATAATTGTTATTTAGTTAAAAACAACAGGTCAAGCCAGAAATCTTGGTGTCAATTTGGACTTTGAGCTCATTTAAACAACAATATTAAAATAATAACCAAATCAGCTTTTCTTTACTGGTTACTAGCTGGTTAAATCTATCTTATTGAATATGTACACTGCAAACGTTTAAAATAAGTCACATGTATTCTGTATGAATGTTTCTTTTGATCATGTACAGCACATTGGGTTGCCTTATGTATGAAATGTGCCTTATAAATAAATTTCCCTTTACATTTGTATGTAGGCCGGTGATCAAAACAATAACCTTGAAGCATATTGCCATAGCTCCTGTAAGTAGAATTTGACTCCTAATTAACATGTGGTCTCTCCAGTGTATCTACATTATACAATTTGGAAACCCATAAGCCATTGTTAGCGTCTGGGGGCTAAGTAATCAACTTTTAGTTTAGCCAGTGGCTATCAAGGACTCAGTTGCAAGTAAATGTGGCTGAATAAAAAGAAAATGAACAATCCATGTCCAGGTTCAAACCTGATTAATTTCTGTTCAGACTGCAAACTGAAACCAATCTTGCCTTTTGCTAATTCATCTGTTTATAAAGACCGCACATTCATTCTGTTAACGGAGACTGAATAATCTTCGCTCTTCTTGACCTCTGACCTCTAAGTGGGGGGAGACTCTGCAATTAAAAATTAAATGCCTCATCCCGAAAGTGACTTCAAGCACCATGTCAATTGTTTGGATTCGAGGTTGACTGAGAACGAGGCTGATACCCCACAGGGAGGGCATGAGAACCGCATCCGCTTTCCCACAATGCCTTGTGTGTACAGAGAGGAGGAGGGGGGGGAGAGGCCACTCGGACAGAACTGCTCTTTGCCTCTGGCATCTCCATGGAGACGGAGGCTCCTTACATAGAGTCTCTCGGCTGCTCTCATTCTCCTGCTGTTTACCATTCAGTTCATATGTGTGAGGCAAACGGAGCGCAAGTCAGAGTCCGGAGGAGGAACTGGGACTGATTTGACCACTGAGTGGAGATAGTGATTGTGTGGTTCTGCTGTGTGGCAGACCACAAAGGGCAGAGCGAGGAGGCGCAAACACTGCCCGGGTTGGCGGTTCGCTTCTGCATGCAGTCAACTACGTGAGTGTGAGATCGGCTCGTATCCCACTTTCTCCTGGTATTCCCTCTCATCCTTCCGGCGTTGCTGGGATCCTGTCCAGCTCCCTGGGAAAATAGAGCACTGGGCTTCACACACACACATACTGAACACACAGTACACAAGTACCCAGTTGCCTTGGGTGCAAAGTGTGCATCCTGGAGTCAAGGAAATGCTGACAGAGAAACAGAACGGGAGGGAACGTGGAATCTGGTTGAGTACACACACATTCTCATGGGACATCCCCTTTACACACACACATTTATATAGTCACACCTCCAATACGCACATGCTACGCAGCAGATCTACAGTGTGCTGGCATGTGGGTGTGTGCTTCCTCTTCTTCACTCTCTTTTTTTTTTAAGCTTGTTTCAAGGAGACACACCCACTTTGTTTTGTAGGACATGACACACACACACACACACACACACAAACACACACATAGGGTAAGAGAAAGAGGAGTGTGCACCGTAAGTCTTTCACTATCAGGATGCAGAGAGTAAGGAGCCACCACTGGAAGCAGCTCCTCATTTAGATGATGGTGTGAGGTCGGACGGAGTGATAACTGAGGGGGAATACGTAAAAGTGTCATCGTTGGGATGAAGTGGATCCGATCACTCTGAAGGAAGGGAAGGTTTTTGCTCATAAATGGAAGTCATACGGGAGGAGACGAGTAGACTGAGACAAACGAGACGGTGAGTTGAAAGTGGCAGAAGTGGTGTTGTGATGCTGGTCTTGCTGTTTGTTTACTGTAGCGTTTGTATGCGTGGGTATATATGAGCGCCCACTGCCCGATGCAGCATTCCTCCAGTCTTTATCTTACCTGTGCGTGCCGCCACGTGAACTCGCATCTTTGGAAGGCAACGGACAACACTAAGCTCTGATCCACCTCTCCTGCTATGTCTCAGGATTACTCCATTCTCATCAGACGAGACGAGAACAGAAGCAGCGGTGGTCAGAGGAGCGGAGGCTACGTGTGTGTGCTTCTGAGTGCATGTGTGTGTTTGACGGCTGCGAAGTGGGGTTAAAGTCTGGGAGCCTTGGCGAGCAGCCAAAAGCCACCAACGAGTGAAAAACCTCTGTGTGAGGATGATTGTAACTGTAATTTTGCTTTAAAGATTTCCAAATCTCACAAAGAAATATTTTATTCACGGAACATAGAAAGGGAGACATTAAATGGAATCTGATGGCAGCAACACATCCCATCACACGTCTGGGAAGTGAGGAGACCAGCTGCACCTTTGGGAGAGGAATCTTGGCCTATTCTTGTCGGATAGGATTGTAGCTCAACAAGTTCTTCTACTATGAAGCTGTTGAAATAGATGCGTTATGTAGTTTAGCATGGTCATGCTGAAATATGCTGATTTTCCCTTACAAAGACGTCACCTGGACAGAAACGTGGAATTGAGCACTGATTTGGTAGATGGTTCCTCTTCTCTTTATTTTTTCTCATTTCAATTAATCTGACAATAGAAATGTTTTTCTCTTTGCTTCAGTTCAGTTTAAACGACAAGACACCCAAGGAGGATGTTAGGGCTTCTGTTCCATGTTCACTTCTAGCTTCTTCTTTGGATGATACTGTGGATGGCACAGTGACTGGTGTTCACAGACGGGGATTTCTGGAAGTGTTCCTGAGCCCATTTAATGAATCATTCTGTATTTAAATGCAGTGTGACCTGAGACCCCAAAGATCAGAAGCACCCTTTATAAATTGTTACCTGTGTCCCATTCACATGGAGATGTTTCCACATTCTTAGGATCTTTGGATGATACTGTGTAGCCTACTGTTTATGATGAAGTAAATTATTTTACAATTTATAAACAGTTTTTTTTTTTTGCTTGTCTCTTCCCATCTTTTCATCTGAGAGGCTCTGCCTCTCTAAAGTGCTCTTTAACATAATTAGTTAGAACATATGAATCTATCTATTTCTACGCCGTACCACTTGCTCTTCCAGCCTTTGTTGCCCTGTCCCAACTTTATTAAGTCGTGTTGCTGCACCTCAAATTCAAGATAACCTCGTTTTTTTTCTCTTTCAGTATTTGATATGTACTTTATGTTCTGTTATAGATAAAATATTGGTTTATGAGGTTTATTTTGATTATTGCATTCTGTTTTAAAGTGCATTTTATTCAGCATCCCAACATGTTTGTAATTGTGCTTGCATACATATAACCAAAGCTGATGCTAGAAAAAGATTAAAATCACATATTAAGATCTAAAATGTATTTAAAAACGTGTCAAAAGACTCATTAATACACAGCCAAATGAGACCATGTCCTTAGCAGGGCTCAGTGAGATGCGGTGTAAAACATTTGCCATCTTTTTTCTCTTTTCTTTAAAGCTTGGAGAAATTGTAATTAACAGCTACAATGAGCTTCCCAAAAATGAATGAGGGTTTAAATTACTTTTTTTTCTAAGTCAGATTATTAGAAAAATAAGTTTCCAACTATTTTAACAATTGACTGAAATAGTTTTCGCTGTAAAATGCCAAATATTTCATGGCTTCAGCCTCTCGTTGGGCCTGTAAGGATTTGATGTTTCTTAATTATTCAGGATGGACCGGTACTTCATATTTATTGAGATGGGCGCCACGTTCCGGCATCTGGAAGTCCTCAAAAGAACCAGCTTAACGTAACTTTGGTAGAAGGAAATAATAATGGAACAGTTGGATAACCAGAAACCAAACATTTTGAATGAGGTGTGGTTAGTGGATTACATATTAGTGGCTCCTTTCATAGCAGATACACCTTCATCCGCATTTGTCTTTTGATAATACGGTGCAGGAATCCAACACAACAGTTATGTTATGTTTGATGCAGGCAAAAATAAACAAAATGCAAAAAACCCCTAAATGAATTAGTAATATCTAAGTAGAAACTACATGTCTGGGTGGAAGATGGCTGAAATGAACTTGAAACTTGGGCGTAAACACTAATATCGCCCCTTTCATTTCATCCAAACCATCAAAAAGGGAAATTCCATTCGCAACTGGTTAAGCTCATGGATTTTTTACTGCATTTGTCAACCTGCCCAACCTTAATTCCTCCAGTTGTATCAGCTCAGCCAGACCAAAGCAAGAAGTTTGAATTTCCAAAAGCATGTTTTTACTAACGTGGGCAAAACATGACATATGACCAATAATATGCGTCAAAGCAGGCCTCAGACAAGAGCCAAAGTTGTGATGCGAATCCGTTTTGCATCATTTCCTCGCGGTAATCATGCCGAGCTCTTTGTTTGAGTTGGAAGAAGTAGCAGAAAGCCTGGGTCACAGAAGGGTGTTTTTACATTCTGTAGTGGGTGGGTTCAAATTAGAGAGCCTCTGATTCTCCAATACAAGCTCTATCCTCATACCGCACTTTCATTTATACATTCAAGATTTAAGGTTAATTCAGTTATTTTTCAACCAGAGATTATGAAATAAAATTCCAAAGGCTGCATGCATATCCTAAGGTAGTTTGTGAGGATTCTACTAAAGATACTCTGTTGTCCCTTTGTAGACATTTGCTAGAACACGACAAAGGAATTTAACCTTTTCAGCTCCCTTAGAAAGAAAAGTTTATAAGCTTTCGTAATCTCGATGGAGATGAGCAACCGTGACAAGCTCTTTATGACATTGTTTCCTACTAAAACTAGTCAAAAGGTCTTTGCTCTTGACGCATTTGTAGAAAGAACATCAGCGTAATTTAATCGACTCCCAGTGCCGACTTTTGCTTCATTGCCCTTGAGCTCATTTAAAAAGCCAGTCTGGCAAGGTGAAGATTAGTTATTGGCACAGGCCTTTCTTGGATTTACAATAGATGAAGTGATTTGAAGTCAGACAGGAATGGCGGCGTAATTTACTGGCACACAAAAAACCAGTGAGAAGACACGCGTTTACCAGCGTGATTGGGTTAGTTAGCAGGTCTCTGCAAGCTGAACATGGTTGGGGACATCATTACTTCCTTAGATCAGTTCTGGGCATACAAAGCCAACTCCTTAACTTCATTGTTAATGATAGGAGAATGATTTCTAAACGACTGGAGGATCTGTGACAATTTAACAGGCGTGTTTTCTCTGTTTTCTCCACCCGTGCAGATTAAAGCGGAGCAAGAAAAACTGGACACGAACACTGGAAGCCGAGCACAGTAAGTCTTGTTATTTATAGACACACATATGTTTTGATATAAATGCTGTATGACGGAGAGAACTCTCAGATCGGTGGGGATGAGACGACAAGCTTCCTCTCTTTTCAAAGCTTGAACCGTCTCCTTTCATTTACACTTCCTTACGTCTGTGAAGTACTTGACATATTGATTGCACGTGTCGATAATTCCTCGTTAGTCACTGTTGTCGCCCCGTTCTGCAAACGTGACATTGTGTGAATTATTAAAGCCACATTTTTCTGTTTCCATGGAACAAGACGAGCCTTTTTGCATGTTTTTAAACACAGCACGCCCTCACATCCAGCATCAGACACGGGGTTTTGAAGCTTGACTGCAGTGCCGACAAACACTTCCTCAAATACAACGAGTCTTACCAGAAAGTAAAACCAATTGACTTCCAATCCGTGTGAAATTTGAATGACTCAGCGTGACGTTTGCAGAGTTTATTGCTGGCATCACACCTACGAAGGTTTTCTCAGTATGTCTTTCATTTCGTGATACCCCTTCCATTGGGTTTTTCGAGTTTCGTTATTAGAGGTAGTGAGATTGAAGCGGTGTGAACTCCTCTGCAAAGCTTTCTTTTTTAGTGAAAACTTTTATTCTTAAAACTATTCATGCTCTTTGCCACATAGTACAGGGAATTTTATTA
This sequence comes from Atherinosoma microstoma, assembly GCA_037177055.1. NCBI lineage: Eukaryota > Metazoa > Chordata > Actinopteri > Atheriniformes > Atherinidae > Atherinosoma > Atherinosoma microstoma. The sequence continues at coordinate 6,639,817 of JBBBVU010000025.1, forward strand.
AATACGTTGTTGTGACTATCAAAAGCAGCATCGAACAGTACATTTATTTACTAGAGATATTATGATTAGAGTTGTAATAGTGAGATTCAGCAGGACAATGTGCTTCTGAAACCAAACAGGTTCAAACAAGTTGGGAGAGGTTTCACATTATGTGGAAGACTGTGCTTCCCTGACTTTGGTTATCTCAGAAATATATCATCTAAAGAAATTACAAGGAAAAAAGACAAAAAAGACAACAATTACATAACCCTTTGAGCCCTGTGCCTGCCTGAACAGTCTACTGGTACGGTCTCCTTCCTGTTCTGAGAAAATCTTCCACAAATTCCATCTTTAAAGACTTAAAGACCTTGAAAATTGGTTAAAAGAACATCAAACCTGTAATCTTTTTAATTCTTGTGTTGTTCTATGTTTCCGTTGCATGCATATGTGTACATTTTTGTTTTATTACTAAATTATTATAAAATTTTTGTTTTAATGCGATCCCCTACCTGCCTTGGGGCTATAGATGGAAATTAGCATTCTTTGCTAATCTACATTGTGCATTTTGGTACTAATGTTCATTAATCTGCACCTCCCCAATCAAATAAACAAATAAATTTAAAAAAAAACAACACTTTAAAGGATAATATCCCTCTGTTATGATGCAGCTGTAGCTGTAAACCTTTAGGAAATCATAGT
>JBBBVU010000025.1:6640594-6656264 GCA_037177055.1 Atherinosoma microstoma
AAAAAAACAACACTTTAAAGGATAATATCCCTCTGTTATGATGCAGCTGTAGCTGTAAACCTTTAGGAAATCATAGTAAAATATGTGAGCATTATCTCTTTAAAGGCCACCTCTGTTAAAAAAGAAGAAGGCAAAATTAAAGAGCTTTTAGTACACAGAGAGGTCTCCAAAATGACCATTTTGGCCCAGTCTGCTCTTATCCCCCGATTGGGAGACCTGAGGTTTTAAAAAGTTAAATAACCAAACAAACCAAAGCAGGTCTGAGCAGACCTGTTTTGTTCATATCTTACTATTTCTCCTCCTCACCCTCACTGCTATAAACAGCAATAAAAAGGGAAGTACATTAGGTGTGGACTTGTCCAAAATACTTTCCAAAGATCTGGTGACGGCATACCAAAAATTTTTCCGAGCTTGTTTACAAGCGTCGGTTCAGTTGGAAAATTAGATAAATACATCAAGCTTTCCTGCGAATCGCCACTTTGTCCTCACTGAATGCAAACCAACACAATTACAAAAATAGTCCATGAAAGAGGATATTGAAGGCTGAGCGGCTGCCAGACGCTTTTTGAGAATGGACTCATCGTTTGCACGCAGACTGTTTACACGCCTGCCAGCAGACCGTGACGGGAATCTTTCACCGGCAGTCAGAATTCCAACATGACACCCACAATCAGGTATCAGGAGGTCTGTTTTGAATTGGGGAAGCCTTGATTTCAGACGAGAAGCCTTGTGGAAGAGTCATAATGGCAAAGTGTCATGGGGCAGGGTTTCCAGAAGCGTAACCAGGTTTACTGAAAGACTGCAGCTCATTCTAGGAAGCGGTGGTGGCACAGAGCCAAAAAAAGGGAAGCAGACGGTAAGTTGAACATTTTCAACTGGCCTCGTGATTTTGCTGACTAACACCACTGTGTGTGTGTGTGTGCGTGTGTGTGTGCAGCCAAAATACATTAATCAGTTGTATGATGGGACTGTTTTGGCCACTGTTAATGCTTTTTTTTTGTAACTTAAGTGTGTGTGTGTGTATATGAATGTTTTCTGAGTCACCACTTATGGCCCTGAGGAGAAGTGTGTTAGACTCAAAAACAACTGTAACACAATCCAGAAAGGTCTCAGGGGAGTTTTAAGAGTGTGAACGTGTGTGTGTGTGTCTGATTTGTTGAGAGGTTTTGGGGATGAGTGGGTGTTCTTATTGGAATAGAAATGACTAAACTGGATTACTGTAAGTGGGTGATGTGTAATGATGGTGTCAGCCCTCTCCAACCTCGTAATCCCACCCTGTCCACGCTCTATAAAAACCAAAGGAGTGAAGACAGCATCCTCTAAAGTCTGATATCAGACACTTTTTCAGCTTGAATGCCTTTAATTGTCATCATCTAACTGCTTGTCTAACCCAGAAGTTCCTCTCTGCATTACAATACTCCATCCATCCAATAGACATGTTATGTCTCAGTTTTTATGGCCCCACCATTGATGTTTCCTCCTCCTCCTCCTCCTCCTCCTCCTCCTCCTCCTCCTCCTCCTCCTCGTCTCTTCCTGGCAGCGTGTTTCCCTAAAATCAAAAGTGAAAATTTCTTCCCCCTCCCCTCCTTTTTTATAATGGCTTGTTTTCCAGTTAACGTCCGATCTATGAGCAGCTACATGCTGCTATTTTTAACAGGCTTCAAATTGGCCGGTTAAGATTGTTTATCTGTGTCCACGGAGGAAGGCCTGTTGGCTCGGCTGGTCGGCCGCCACAGCTCTGGGAGGGGACTGGAGCTGTGATCCCTTCCCGGAACTGAGACCAAACAAAGCCAGATGTCTGAAATTCTCAAGAAGGAGAGGTTTTTGTTTTGGTCCTGTGTCCTTTCCAGGATGGAATATACGTTGAGGAAAAATACGTCAGCCCCGGTTGGCTTTCTGGAAATGAAAGAATCCCAAGCACTCCTTTTATAACACAGACTTTTTTTTCCCCCAGAGATTTCTTATGACCCATAGGCTGGTTAAGCTTTTATTTGTGTCAATCGTGTTACATCAACCCAGAAAACAGTTCAAATTCACATTTGTCCCAATATTAGAAAATATCATTTTACAATCCAGAGTTAGAAACTGTGAGATGAGGTTGTCTGTAATAATATGTCTGTAAACATTACATAACTGGAACCGCAGACATGGACTATTAAACGCGTTCCATAAAAAATGTCAATTACCCCTAACCATGTAGACCTAACCATAATTAATAACTCTAACTCCAACCATGTCAATTTAATTTCTGTGACCATTAGCAGGTGGGAGCAGGGTAGAAAAGTAAGTGATCATAAAAGCAGAAAGGTGAAAGGAATGTGAAAATATTAGGTAAGATGAGAGTCGGGGGTTTTAAAGCCGTCTGCCAAGCCCCTCCCACTTCCTTCTAAGGCAATTTTATCCTAGTCAATGATGTCTGCTGTTGACATCATTACAACAATGCAAGCATGAACATTATGGCAGTATAAGACTGAGGAAAGGAAATGTAGAGAATGCACAGTTATGGGTTCTATCATGAATTGCATTGTGCTACGGACCAATGTCAGTGTTTGCCAGTTTGTCTTGAGATTGCATTGCGTCGTTTATCTTTTGTCTAACAAGTGCCTGCATGTCTGCATTTTTCTCCGATCAATCTTTTGCACCACTTGGTGTATACTAAGCTTGAAAATGGCTCTGCAGCCTCTCTGTATTGGGGCTTTGCAAATGCATATTTACGTGTTGATTTACGTGTTGTAGCATTTTGTTGACACTAGGGGGCAGCCTTATACATCATTTCAGTAAGTTTACGAATTAAAACATTCAATTTGACCCTTTTATTTCACCAAAAACTTGTATTGATAGTGGAAGAATCGGTGTGCCATACCTTCTCCGGCACATTTCAAATACTCTCATTGGGGTTCAGGGTTTGGACACACTGATGGCCAATCCACATTTAATAATAATCTCTCATGCTTCCCAAACCACTCACAATTTAAGCCTGGCGGATGTTAGCGTTGACATCTTGGAATATACCCAGAAAATCAGGGGAGCAAAAGATGTCTTGGTGAAAAGACTTTGTCATTCAGTATATTTTGAGGTTTGGATTTATGATCCCCTAAGGCAGATTTTTTTGGTATTTTATCCATTTATTAAACTTCTCCCGAAGAAACACCAGCAGACAAAGTCAGCCATCAATCTGACTCCTTCACAAAATTCCCGTTGACCAGCTGTGATTTATATCTCCAAAGATATTCTTCCGCGAAGCAACAGATGTTGAAATAATGAAAAAAAATCGACAGAGCATGAATTTTTCTGGCCGCTACGCTGGCACTTAACACGAGCCCCAAAAATTCCATTTGAATGCGTGCAGCTGCAGAATCTAACAAACAACTGGCTGTGAAATGTTCGAAGCGCATTCATGCTTTCAAGGATTCTTCTAATGGCTTTGATGCATTTTTATGTGGAGTAAATGTTACAACTTGGATTGTATTTAGTGGATAACCGCAGTGGCCAAAATGGAAGCAGATCCTCTCTTGACACTGATTAAGCCGGATTTTTTTACAGCCTTAAAATCATAATGGAGCTCTGCAGACATGAAACCCTGATTTGTGCCGTTTGTGTTCTTTATGTCAGAGTTTCATCCGGATTGTTTCAGATTTGCTGTGTTGCTTTCCACTCTCATTCCTGTCAATCAGCAGAAACCCATTAAAAAAAAAAAAACCCCAAACAATTTACCTCCAGGAAATGATGTCAAGTTGTCATCTGGATTTAGATGCAGAGTTTCCTCATTCGTGTCATCTTGCATGAATTGCTTTCCCCAGTAGCAGTAAATCATAGCGTGCACTACAGGTTTGAGCTGGGGAAATGAGTTTGTAGTGTGACAACATAGTAGACAAAACGATAAGATGCCGTTTTTCTGCAGTCGTGTGGCTTTTTCCAGAGCAGCATCAGCTGGGCCTCAGCTGTGGGGACTCTGTGCATGAGCGAATGTCTCTCCGACTAAAAGTATCGTCATGCTCTTTAGGTGAGATTGATGCTCTTCGCTGCTGCCATCAGCACCACTTTCATTAGCATAACTCTGCACGCTGGGGCTCATGCTCACCTCCCTCAGGGTTTTTTTTTCCCTCTCTCTTCATAACCTCTGCCTGAACCGCTCCACTGAAGCACATTAACTGGCACAGAAACCAGAGGGTATACGCACTCTTCAGCATGATCTGCTTCATAGGAAAGTCACTGATGAGCCAAACGATGGTGGTCTTTCTTACAAGCTAACATTTACCCATAAATCCAAACACTGACTAACAGTGATAAAAGACCATATAACGAAAAGTAATAACAAAGTGTGCTCGAGACAAACGGAACCCGGAGATGAGCCAGTGGTGCTCAGGATCATTTGTCATGTTTTTATTTAGTCTTGGGTGGTATGAGGTTGTGGTAGAGAGCACTGATGTTGGAACATGGATTAGCAGTAAGGGTTAGCATGATTCCTGTGCTCCTATTAGACTTAAAATCATCACATATTCAATTAAACATGTCAAATAAATGATTGGTCACAAACGCATGAATAATAGTATCGAGATCGAAGCCTTGGTGATGCATCTATGTTATAAAACCAGATAAAAATTGTTTGTTTGCATCCGTTCAGAGTAATACAGTTCAGTCAGGGGTAAATGTCTTCCTCCTTGCCCCACCACATAAAAATGAGGAATGCCTGAGGCAGGGGAAGCAGCAGTAAAGAGCCCTCAGAGTACAGTACAGAGCAGCGTCGACGATGAACATGACAAAGATAAAGTCAGACACAGTTGGAAAAGGGAGAATTAAGGTGGAGTTGGAATTTAAAGCAGCATACAGACGAAGCAGCCAAGTTATACAGCCAAGAGCAATTTTAAAGAGGGTGAGGAGGAGATCCGTTAAACAGCATGAGAATAGCAAAAATATGCAATGCAGGAAAGAGGTGGAAAAGAGTGAAAGGTGCAGAAATCCTTGGAAAAATAATTGATTTTGCCTCCTTATTAACAGAGCGGCTTATCTCAGGTTTGCACAAGACCGCTTGGATGTTGAACTTTTAACAGATTTAACCCTTTAAATCCCCAACTCCGGACTTCTTAAGCCAGTGTCTTGCAAGTTTTTGATGCTTCCTTGCTGCAACACTCCTGACTCAAATCAATGCGTCGCTAAGAGGCTGGTGCAGAACTTAACAAGCCGTTGGAGAACCATTTAATTTGCACCAGTTGTGTGTTGCAGCAGAGAAACATTGAAACTCTGCAGGACACTGGCCCAAAAGGTCCGGAGTTGGTGATCCCTCCTTTAAAATCCTGGGCCTGCTCAAAAATGGCCTACCCATCATGAAATAAACAAATCTCTGTAACAACACAGTCTACTTAAATACTTTTGGAGTCATAATAAAGGGAACACTTGTGTGATTTGCTTACAGGTGTAAACATATGTTTCTGGTGAACAATAAATCAAGATGGCACATAGCATACTTCTTAAAATATCTAGGAATGCTAATTATATGTCCAGGGTTTGATTTACCCAGGGCCTTTTTGGAAAGCCTGATTTTCATGCACGCTCCATGACTTCCCAAACAGGGTTACGGCCAAAAACAAAACATTCTGCTACTACCGTATTTAACCGATACAAACACAAACATCTCATATAGGGATGGAAAGTTCTTTTGACAACCTCAAAAAGCAGCTGATTAAGTGGTCGCTGATTATTGTATGCTATGAGCTGACCAAACAAACAACGCTGCTGTCCACGGTGCTAACGGAAACGGCATGGATCGCCTGCACCATTCAGAAAATCGTATGTATTAGATGAATAAATATAATATAATAAATATAATATAATTTAAGAGTAATCAGGAACCTTCTGAAAAATAAAATAACCTGAAAGCGAAAGACTATTCTTTAGAGCCAAGCTCCCCCCACCCCCGGCTCCCCCATCATTCAAACCATGCATATGTCTTTTCTTGCACTTCTAACATTAGGTTGAACACAATCATAGTCAAACATCAGCACATAATTGGCTGATTCACCCCCACCACTGAAACCTGCATGCTGTGGGAGATCACCCAATGATAAATGCTTGGGTTTGTGCCAACCTGCAGTCCCTACTCCCAGCAAATTAAAACAGGCATCATGATACTGCTCTTCAAGGAATTGCTGTGAGATGATATAATTTCTTTAAATCAATAAAAGGTGGAAATGAACCTCTCAGTCCATCAGGAATCGTTTCCCTGTCAGTGTCAAACCGCTCGGATTTTCCTGGAATAGTCACGTATGAACAACAAGATGGCTAACAGGGGGATGTTTCCCGACAGGAAGGGGGAATCAGTATCATGTTGGTGGGCCTGAAGTGCTTGATCTGTCTGACAAGCTTCCTGGCAGTCTGCTGGAAGGGTTTAGAGGAGACTCAGAAGCAGAAGGTGACTAATAGTTTTTGTAATACTTTACATGGAATTAGCTCCCATGTACAGGAACTATTTATCTCCACTGGATTCCAGAGTTTACTTCCTTAGGTAATGAATAATAAGGGATATTTGTTGCCCTCATTGTAGATGAAATCTAATCATATTGAACCACCCACACAGTTTCACCCCTCCCTTTCTCACCTTTCATTTCTCACCTGAAGGTGTGGAGTCTTTTCCATTAATAGTTATTGCTAAGTGGTGTGAGCATCCTGTGCATCTGATTGATTACTGCTGCTCCCCCCGCCTCCTACATTCGCCTTCCCTCTATCTGTTCATCCATTTTTTCATCCTTTCCTCAAGGATAATTGTACTCTGTCGTTTCTAGGACATCATGATTCAGAGAAAAGAAGCAAATCATTTTTCGGAAGAAGCCCATTTATCAGCCTGTTGAGCCATTGTACCATGACTCAGCAAAAAGCGGAGCCACTGAACAAGAAAATAAATCTTGCAAATCCTCATCATTTAACGTAATTTCAACCTTTCTCCTTGCAGGCACAGAGGCAGCATGGACAGACCGATGGATACAGATGGATGGATGGATGGATGGAGGATGACATCATTGTCAGCCGTGGGAGCCTGAGCCCGCTGTTCTTGCCAGTGGTGTGTCTGTGTGTCACTTCCTGGGAGAAAATAGAACAGGAAGCCAGAGCGAGAGCCGACAACAAGCGCTGGCCTCACCTCCACAAGGAAGCCTTTCTCCCCCAGGAGCAAAAGGAGGGGTGTGTGTCTGGATGTGTGTGTCGGTATGTGAGTGTGTGTCCCTTACTCAGCCAAGCTTTCACACTGCAGAGGGCTAGCTCAGGTTTGTATACGGTTCGCATTTTCTCTGTACTCAAATTGGAGCATTTTAAAACTCTCGACCAGATTCTCTTTGCTTCTTAGTTAGAGTGGCAAAAACCAACATAACCATCATGATGGGGGTCGAGATTTGATTTTTAAAATCTTTATTTCAAGATGGGAATTTTTTTGCTGGTCTTATGGGAATTTGGAACATTTTAAAAATACTTTGCATACTTAAACTTTTAAATTTTTCAAATTTCAAGGATTTGTTTTGTGTTAACTTAATGAAATTAGAGCTGCTCACAAATATAAAGCCTTGGTTTATATCCAAATGCACATAATAGACCTAAACTTTGTGTATATTAACAGTAAACAATCTCAGTTCATCATTGTAATGAGTAAATGTTGCTCAAAATGCTCTGAAACCATCTATGCAAACAACAATAATAATGATAAGACTGAACTGCTGCTGTTCAAGCCCTGACTTATAACCTACCTAGCTTTCCAGCTGAGGATGCGGTTCCATCGCCATAGTAACAACAGTATTGTGTTGTGGCATTTAGATGTAATGTTGCCCTCTTGTGGCTTAATATAGTATTGCAGGATCCAGTCAGAGAGCTTCAAGCACAAATGACAGCTTAACAAATACTGTGTCATAACTTTTAACACCTGATTTGTTCAGCTAGAAGATGATGCTCGGTTAACTCTCCTCTCCAGAATACCCAGCCTCCTAATCCGGCAGTCACGTGTCAGTAAAGATCTTTCAACCTGGATGTGACTTGTGTACGCAAACAATTTAAGTAATCTGACCCCCGTTTTCTGTAAACCTAAGAAAGAGCTACTGAGACAATGTGATGCATGTGTTTGATTGCTTTGTCGCTTTGTTGTCATGACGACCCGGTCAGTTACGTAAGTGCTGGGCGCAGGTTCCCACAAATGGCGGTGTACAGAGGTCTTTGTGCTGTTACATGAGACACCACACACACACACACACACATAGCATCATTGTTTGTCCGTCCCTCGGGCTGCTCGTTTGTCACAATGAAGCCACTTTAACAAGCCACTGAATCCAATGTCCGGCTTTAAAAAATGATTTTTCATCAAGCTAGTGTGAAAGATTTTCCAGCTGGGCGATCCAATTTATTCTCAGCACAAATAGACTTCTGACTCCACTTGACTCTGTTTCTTCAGTTTTAGTCCCTCAAAACTCCTACAATAGATGAACAAATTTAGCTTTTTTGGGGGGTTTTGTTTATTACGGTTTATTAGATCTGTTTACAGGAACCATAACTGTGCTTTAATCTCTGCAAATTTGAGCCAGTTTTGTTAAGTTTCAACGTGTTTATCTGCTCTAATGAAATTCTGCATAAGTTTCAACATATTTCTTAGGTTGTAAAGAACTGAAAATGTCCAGTTTCCTAAAAACAAATCAAGAACACATTTTAACAAGTTTCATGTTAAAATGGGAGTCCTTGTTTGATATCAACTCAGCCACTCTTTCATCTATTGAACCTTTACGTCCATGGATGGTTTCTGCCCCTGTGTCATTAGAGGACGCCAGAATTGCCTTCCACAGTTGCTGTTTGGAGGTCTACTGCCCCCGATCCTGATAGATCTTCCTGGATGTTCCACAGGCTCTCAGTAGGGTAGAGGTCAGGGGATGATGATGGCTACACCATGAAGTTTTCTCCCACAGATTCAATGGTAGGCTATTTTTTTGCTGCATTTGAAGGTGTTGTCTTTACCTCAGAAGGAACGGTTCTTCCTTTAATACCATGGCAGGAAATGGTCAGTTAGATGGTAGACACCCTACAGGGGGCTACCATCTCCCTCCCCAACGTTGCAGCCTTGTTGGGACGTGATGACCTTCCACCAGACACCCATCTGGATGAGAATGAAACAATGTGAAATTTAGTCTTCATGTATTTCTTAGCACACTACTAACATTTCTCTTTGTGAGAATTGGTTAAGGGTATCAGAAATACATCTTTATGCACAACTGCAGCCTCCGGAGTGTCCTGCATAGAGAGGTTGTTGGGATATGTTTACTGCTATCTGTGGCTCTTTAATTCGATGCATTTCCCTGATGGAAGCTTTCCTTGATATACCTTTTTTCTGAATGCACCCATTTGCTCTCTGAATCACACACAATTTTGTTAAAATGTCGACTGTTTTCATTTTTTGGGGGGGCATTGTACTATTTTCCAACACATGTCACTTGTAGAAAGATCTCCTTTTCTAATCATTTGGAACACTGTCTAGTAAGCTAATGCTAGAAGTTGGCATTTTAGTTGATTTAAGTTAGGTTGTTTTAAGGTTTTGAGTTTGAGTGTGTGTATGTGAAAGCACTACTATTAGTGGTTAAAAAAAAAAAGGGCAAGAAAAAACGTTGTGCACGTCGTTACCGTTCCATTTACACTGCAAAGGGATCAATGGCTACAAGCTAAGCAGCCTGTGTGTAGTTTCTGATTATCTGGAACAAAAACCGTCTTGAGATTTCACCTGTGAAAATTCCTGGCAAGTGAAGTCTTTCTTCAGGAAAACTATGATTTAAAAGGGGGAAAATAGGGAAAACTGGGAAAAATCTTCTAATAGAAACCAGGAAATCTAATGTTTCCATGTGCAAAACATTCCCAAAATGCTCCAATAATCCAAGCACAACCACAGTATAGGCATGCATGTTAGTTTCACTTGCTTATAGGTGTGTTTCATGTGTCCATCCATACTTGCAGGACAGGTACTGTCAGTTGCATTCAGTGTCACATAGCTTTAGCTCGGGGAACTTCTACTATTGTCAGAGCTGAGGGGTGTGTACACTACATTCATGAATGCTAATGCTATGTACATACATATACTCATTCATTCCCAGGGACTTTCCACTCTGTTGTCATGTGGTTCTTGCGTCTTCTTCTCTGCAGCATCGATGGCAGCGAGGCGGAGGCCGTGAGCATCTAAACATGGCTGGGAACAAAGTGAGTGTTGGTCCTTACTTCCTATACGTTTGTGATGTCAGATTAACACCGAGCTTCAGCGTTTAGCTGACAGCAGCTGCCATGAATGTCTCCTAACACATGCATCGGCGTCGTGCGCCGTCAGCCTCGCTCTTTGTGGCGTTTGCCCTGATTGAATTCATCCCCGCCGCTGTGGGCGATTTTTCACACGCCAGCCGTCCATGGCACTGTGCTGCCATGACAACATGTTTAAAGCAGACTCATGTTTGAAGCAGACTTCCTCTAAAAAAGAAGCGGAGCTGTCACTCCCCCCCAACCCCCCCCCCATCTTTTGACAGAGTAACACGTGGACATACTGCCAGAGAGTATGACACAGCCAACCAAGCTAAGAGTGTGTGTTTGTGACGGAGGACTACATTGCTTTTCATGGGATGTACATTATTGTAAATGTGGTTACATTATTTTTGTTGTGAGCTGCTTCTTAAAAACGACAGACGTAGTTATATTTAGTTCCCATTGTGTTGATATTGTTGTAACTACGTAGAGACGGCAGCGACTGCAGCAACCTGAATCTGAACTCATTTATTTCCTCCTAACTGTACCGCATGTCTGAGATAAATCCATCCACAGCTTACACAACATGTAGCGGACCTAGGAAATATTATGCAAAATTAACTTATGTGCAGGGGAAGAAACCATTTTTATGTTTGTGTCATCTAAAAATACTAAAGCTTAATGTCTCTGTCTTTTTATAATCTTTGATATTTCAGATTTTTTTTTCAGTTAGAGGTTAGGACACATTGTGTTGGGGGCTTTTTTGAGCTCTTTAGCCAAAAATAGACCTTTAAAAAAAAAAAAAAACTACTCTGTATTGGCTCTTTATTTATATTTATCTTTATTATAATCTTTAATCAATTTGAGAGGACGATTCCTTAGTTTCCCCTTTCAGATATTTTAAAGTCCTCAAAATATATTTGACCTGCCATTTCTCTCATTTCTTGTCTCCTTGTTCTTTGTAGGATTTCCAGGAAATCGTCCACAGCAAAATACCGTATTTGAACCTTTTGAAGCCTGATCGGCTCTTATAAGGGCTGAAAAAATGATATTTACCGTTATACATACTAATCTACTAGAATAGGAAAACGGGACAATGCTTCTTATTTTCAAGTATATTCGAATTTTAGACCCGAATGTTCACAAAAACAAGACCAAAAGTGTGTTTAAGTACAAACTTTAATGTTTAGAAATAATTTTTATTTTTCTACATTTTGCAATGTGCTTTGTAGTCGTGTCCGGATCAATATCGAAATATCAATACTGTCAATACAGTCTATTTATACTCTAGATAGAGCAGGAGCACAGAGGAAAGTAACTATACTATCAGGATCTTGACTAAATGATACCCGGTCGGTAGGAACTACTTCTTCTTCCTTTCGTAGTCATATGAAGTCGACAATAATGGCTGAACATGAACGAATGTATGGAGCTATTTCAACTCCACAAACAGCAACAACACAGTATGTGATGTGTGTGGGAAGACAATGAAGCATTGTAGCCGGAGGGAAGCGGGACAGGTGCTGCTAGGGGTGGGGGGGGGGAGATAGACATCACTCTTGGAGTCCTTTGGTGCTGCAGGCAGGTGCTCTCCAGGTACAGAGGAGCTGTTGGCGACACGTAGTCTGATGTCTTGTTTTCATTATGAAGCGATCATTTGAGATGTACTAGTTTTTGTTTTGATTTTCCAAACACATGAAGCTTTTGTGAATCGGATCAGTATTATTGATAGCAGCATGAATTTGACTTTGTATCACATTGGAAAGGAAATCAGTTGTATCGCACATCACAAGTGCATGGAAACATTATTAGCTCGGCGTCATCTCTGTCAAAGAAGGGAAAAAAAACAAGTTAGAATAAAAATGTCCCATATCTTTTCTGTTTTATTGCAATTTACTCAGGCATAATAACAGACACAACATGTTTGACAGTTATGTGGTCCCTAGATGTTCCTAGAAATGCCTTATTATTGTCACACAACGCTTTATTTACTCGGGTATGCCTTTATGAACATATGGCAAGGGCTAAGTAGGTTAAAGGACGTGTCAAGTCAGAGCATCTATAAGCGAGGATACACTGGAGAATCTTTGCAGAGGGACACTTACAAAGGTTGTAGCGTCATAGTCCTACACTTAAATTGAATTTTTTTTTTAAATCTTCTTTACCAAAAAACAATTTAATGCTCATCTGACAGAACTAATGTAAAAAAAGTGTGAAACTAAACTTGATGATGCTGTTGTGTCACATGCCATATTTAGAAGCCATTAAACACACTTTCTCCCTCTGTGCTACAAGAGGAGGAGCTGTTCTGACTTAACTTTCAGCTCATTTGGATACAAGCAGTCTGCTCTCATTTAGCAGGACCTATTCTGAGCTTCAGCTGAGCTGCCCCACTTGTCTACAATTTGACAATCGTCTGCCCCCTTGTGGATTTAATGATGTTAAAACAGTCTTTACGAGACAAGGATCCTCAATCCTGTTCCTCGAGGGCCGGTGTCCTGCAGGTTTTAGAGGTTTCCCTGCAGGAACGCACCTGATTCAAATCAATGGGTAATTCGCTTGACATCAAGCTCTGCTCGTGTCTTTAAAAGTAAACAATTTTAAAAGTATTCAACCTCTGAATTAAGTTTTTTTTTTCTGTTTAACTCTACATATTTGGACAAAAAAAAACCCAAATAACAAGTCATCTGGTCTATGATGCCATTTCGACCTGTTGGGATCAGGGAAACGGTGTAAAGTTCATGTCACCGCTGCAGCTGTGGCAACACAACGTCTTCCCCAAGAAGCTGGTTTCACATGGTGGTTTAGATGTGTGTTCCCGTTGTCTAGCACCATTTGAAATCAGTGTTCTTGGGGACAGCAGGACAGCTCCGGCAGTGAATGAGCCCCGTCTGGAGGACAAAACGCAGGGCTCATCCCTCACACCTCTGTCTCCACCCAAAGATAACTGATTTCCTCTGGTGCTTAGAGCCTTGTGCAGCCTTCTAGCACCATTTGAAATCGGTTATGACACCGTGGATCACTTCAGCTGTGAATATTAGGGACCTGGAAGAAAGAGTCTGGACGCTTGTGAAGGCCGTTGATGGATTACAGCATGATTTTTTAAGAAATGAGTTTTCTAATTGTCGCATTTGGATTTCCAGAGAAGTTTTTGGTGCTGCAGTTTTTACCGGTTGCAACAAGAAGCTGCTGGAAGTCAGAAGATCTCAGTGTGCTTTATAATGGCCTGAAACCGTCTCTTTTGTTTTTAAATGTCTGTAAATGTTTTCCTGTGTTAATTCTTGGAACAATAAAGTCCCATTATGGATAATGTGGTGATGTTGACAGATGCCAATCAAGGGCGGGGCCAGAGCAGTTGCCCTAAAAAGCTGACTCACCCCCCTTGGGGGTGAATGCAGCATGTAATATACTTCTATATGTTGCTCAACATTACCTCTTCTATGTATTTCTCATTATCAATGAAGTATAAATGTTTGTGCAGAAGTAATTAAAACCATACTAAGCAGGGTCATTCTTAATAAAGAATTGCTAAGTCAAAAAATGTCATTGGTTGTTTCCTTTTACAAATTTTCCAATTCTTTTTACATTATTACAACTGAAGTGGTCATTTAATTAGATAATTATTCCCCAATTATTCCCCTTTTCAGTCTTAAATTACTGTACATAGGTGTAGATGTCTTTAAAATATATGGCTGGGGTTTAAAAGATATATATATATTGTCACAGACTCCTTATTTTCATACCCACTTGTTGTGGCTTCTGTTACATGATGTGATAATACAAAACAAATGCCTAAAAAAATGTCATCTTTAAACTTTCAAGGCTGGATTTTAGTTTAGATCATTTATTTTTTAACATGTAATAAGCAAACAATCATACATTAATACAGACATAAATAATAAAAATAAATAAATAAAGTAAACATAACTGAAGACTACATATTCTATTTACATATCCTAAAAGGAGTGGGAGGAAGTACACTTGTTTAATTTTGAAACTGCATAATGTACATAGCCTAAAGACAAATGTCCTTATTTTATAGTGAGACTGGGTTGCAGTCGTAAAAATGGTAAAGTATATTCTTTACTGTAATCAAACCATAATTGATCACACAGCTGGATGTTTTAATATATGAAAGACAGTTGAGAGCTCAATATATACCTGTCAACCAGCGTTTTGTTTTTGTAAGTGTTTTCTAATCTTTTTATACCTCAGAGGAGGTGTTGACTGCTCATTATTACATTCGATGAATTCTGTCTTGAGGAATCTTGAAATTTTGGTCCAAGATTTTGCAGGAAAGCTTCATCTGAAGGGTAAACATCATGGAGTGAGTTGTGCTCCAGTTCACCACATTTAAGATTAGATTAATCTTAATCTATGAGAGGATATGAAAGGACCCTTGACTGTAAATATAGGACCTATGTAGAAAAAAGGGGGATGACTTGTCTTCACATGTCTTGATTACTTATATCTTTGTGATTCAATTGTGTTATCAACATATTACAACGCTATATTTACAGATGGTTACTCTGACCCCGCCCTCCAAGCGCAGGCTCCTAGCAACGAGTTCGTCTGTCCTCCTCTCATTGGTCGATTTTTGGATTTCCGCCATATTCAAAAGTAGTCATGAGTTCCCCTATTGTATTCAAATTAATTGTTTAAACCCCAATTCAAGGTGTTATTTTAAGCCCTATCTATAATAGTTCAGATGGGAGAAGCCGGAGAAGTCCCAACCCTTGTTTCGATGTCAGAGAAACACGAAAATCAAACGACCTCTATTAACTTAAAAAAGTCTTCAGCTGATGAGGAAGAGTCTCCGCTGAAGAACAACAGGAGCCTGAGACGGTGAGTCTTTCCCCCCTGTGTTTACATTTGAAACCGAACTCTAAGTCCACATTAATAATAATTTGAAAAAACAAACAAGCAAACAAACGAAAATAAAACGCCAATTGAACCGTCTGCGACACCGGAGTGGTTGCACTCACCGCGGAGGAATATTGCAAGTTGAGTTATCGGTGATTAGGTTAATAATAAAACATTACTTAACAAACTGTTCTTTTTAACGGTCATTTAAAACCACGTGAAACATTTTCATCAACACTAGTAATACTCAGATCACATACATTACAATTATTCAATGTTTACTAGTAGTTTTTTGTAAAACGTAAATATTTCCAGCTTTGTGTTTCCGCCACACGATGGCAGCAACGGGCCACTGTGGGAATCCGGAAGAATGAATTATGTCTTTCCCTTCTTGCAGATTGTTGTGGTTTTTATATTTCTGTGTACATCTATAGACATTTTAAATCTGTGGTTTAACATTTTTAGTATTATTGGACTTATAACAGTAAACTATCTGGTTCAGAATGGACAGAAATAGATCTATTTAATTGTCTGGGTTATGCTGCAGGGAATAGAAATGTTCATATAT
>JBBBVU010000025.1:6671207-6686533 GCA_037177055.1 Atherinosoma microstoma
CTCGTGGGACCTTTTAAAACCAAAGTATCTCCAAACAACAGATATGGCTCCTTATTCTCAAGAAAAGTTCTTCTATGATATGATGTTCAACATCTGCCACAGCTTCACTTTCTAAACTCTCTCCGTTCATTTTCACTGCCAAAAATCTCCTAAAGCACAGATGCTCTGCTGTATACATGCTTAGTGGTGCAGCAGTGAAAAAGGCCCCCCCTTCAGTTTCCCACTGCACCACATTAGGCCTGGTCTTTAGGCTATTTAAACCATTGTTGTGTATGAGACTAATTCATATGATAAGAAAACCAGAAACCAGTTTTCGTTGTTGACGTCACAATTAGTTGCGTGGTGACCGATGAGACAAACATAATTTCAGCCTCAGTCCTGCTGTCTGGGACAGACTTCCAGAAGTAATAAACTAGTCGTCTTATCTCACAAAGTTATGTTTATATAATGTTTATGCACTGTTATGCCATCCCTTCATTTCAATGTGACTTAAAGGCTTCTCCCTCTGGGAGGGAATTATTGGAGTATGTTGTAGGCCCAAGACCCCTGTGTATATTTTCCTTATTTGGCAAACATTAACTTTGTTTCACAGCAGTAGTTAAATTGCAGTTATTATGTCCTCAGAATACCTGCAGCTCCAAACTTCTTGGAGCCGTAATGTCATTGATCACAGTCGCCCTGCAGTCAGACCTGCTGATGGAAGAGAGCTCATGGCTTCACTGTCATTTACATGTGACAGAGGAGGGACAGAATAGCTTGCGGGGGAGGATTACCGCTCCACCCAGCATGCTGCTTTGCCCCCACCCCTTAAAAAACATGCATCTTTCCCTCAGAGTTACAGAAAAGCCAGATCTTTGCCTATGATGGTTTAAAATTATGTCATTTTTTCACTGTTTTTCTTTCTGACTCTCAGGTTTTATGAGCTTACATTTTCTGGCTAGATTTTTTCAAACCAGACCGGGGTCGGTGTGACTTGTTTGTCAGGTCAGAGGAATCATTTTTCCTGATCAAACTATGACGTCCTGGTAACATTAGACTGTTATGTTATTTAGAGCATGACGATTAAAAAAAAGAAATACAAACCTCTCCCAGACGAGGCACTCCTCCTTGCTTTTTGTCTGAACCTGTTGAGATTTTTGTGTAGTATTAGCAGTTGAGCATTATGGCTGTTTCTTTGTTTTCGGTGCACATTATCCTCTTTATGTAACATACAAATCTGTCAGTCTTTCCATGTATCAGTATCACGGTAACCTGCACCAGTTTCTGATCAAAAATGGACGTGATGAAAAGAAAGAGGGGGAGCTGTGTGTGTCAAGTCAGAGTACTTACTCTGAACCCAGCCCACCTTTTGAACATGTTGCTGCTTGGACTGTCTAGTTTCAGATGCAAGCTGCTGACGGAGGGATTTCCAGGGGGTGGCAGGAACAGGGCTGCTAATTTTCTCCATTGCCCCCGCTGTTTCTGTTTTTGCACAGAGATTACTCCTGTGTCATTTTTATCTCATGTGTAAGACCTGAGCTTAAGGCAATATTTAACTTGGAAGGGGCTTTCACGCTTAGCACGCACAAACACACGGTGAACAGAGAGCTGCTGACTTCAGCTGACTTCTGAGCTGCACCCTAAGAACGCTACTGAGTTGTTTTTCAGCTTTTTGCTAAACACAGATTTACACACACACTGTTGATCAGTAGTGTGTGAATAGTGTATATATATATATAAATATATATATACTAATTATTGCATTTGTCTGACCAAAAGTAACTTAAAAGATTAATGTAAAGGTTTTAGTCTGATATTGAATCTCATTAAAATTCAACATACCCTGCTACTAATATGCAGTACTCGGTGGTCAGCTCCTATTATACTCTCAACTCGACTCAAATGGACCTAAGTGCTCTGCATAAGCTCCAATGTCCCATAATTTTGCATGTTGTATTTTTTGATAAAACAGTAAAAGCCTTGGTGTGTATTAACTTTTCAAAACCAGAGGTTCCCCACTTTGGGGACTCCATATTCATCCTGAAAGTGTTTGTTTTAGGCAAGCCTGAAACTTTTTTCATTTATGCTATGTGCCATCTTCATTTATTCTTCACTAGTAACACATACACAGATATTTTACACATCTTACAAGACTCCAAAAGTCTCTAAATAGACCTTGTGGTCATTATGGATATGCAATTTTCAAGCAGAGGCCTAAAAAAAAATAAGGGTTCCAACGGCTACTAGAGCTGAATTCCCACTAAATCTTTTTCTGTATTTTGTCAGATGGTTTAACACGTCAGAAATTGTGACTGAGTTGAGTAAAATGAAAAATACTTTATTTATCCAAAAGGGAAGGTTTTTATCGCCTTGTTAAGAGAATCAGCAGATCAAGACTCCATAAACTCATGGTTACAAAAACTTTTCCAGATCTGTTGCTTTGATCTGATAAAATCATGATTTTATAACCACAGCATCATTTAACTAAATCAGTATTAAAGTAGCTTGAAGATTATGTCCTTGCAGTGATTTTGGCTAAACTTGCATACCATCTAATCTGAAGAGAAAGTTAGAAGCAGCTTTTTCCTTCATGTTAATACCTTCTCTTCATGAATATATATTGGGACAAGGATGATGTTTTAATTAAATAGCCAGACTGAACTCTATCAGGAGTGCTGATCGTCTCCCACTCATGTTTTTCCAGACTTACATGAGTGACTTGTGTAGATGGGACACGTTTGGAACACTCCTTGTTGAAGAATAAGAAGGTGAAAAACCCATTAAAGTGTGAAACCATTTTCACACATGAACACCTACGATGTTTATGTGTTTCACAGCAGTGTGTCTCATCTCCTGATGAGAGACACATTCCCACAGTTGGAAGATACACAAAAGTAAATCCTTAGTGATAGAAAATGTAAAGCTGAACCCAATTATTCTGCTCTTTGGATATTCGTTAATAGGTTTTAGTGGATTTATATTTCCTAAATCTGATATTTATGAATACATAGGCATGTGTTGCAGACATCATTGGCGATGAATTACGGCCTTTCGAACACCAATCGTGGCTCTCACCAGATTTCGGGACTTTTCAAACCCCTTTAATGACTTTTGTGTACACAGTAATGTAGCAGCAACTAACTACCATCCCATGATCATCAGGGATGGAGAAAACAAGCCAAAAGCACCAAGTTTCTTGGTGCGCACCCTTCTGACAACCTCACCAGGCCCGTCAATGCCAACTCCAACGTAAGAAGCCACAGCAACGTCTTTATTTCCTGCAGAAACAGAGGAGAACCAGCCTTCAACCATCGATCATCACCACTCTACAGAGGAGCTGTGAACAGCATCCAAGCAGACTGCATCACTGTTTGGTTTGGAAGCTGGATGGAACTGGATTACAAGACCTTTAAATGCGTACTGGCACAGTGAAGGCAGCCTAATCATAGAGTTGTCCCATCCCTGAGGTACACTACATTTAGCCTCTGCTATTGTCAGTCTTCCCGTTGCTTCTCGTTGTGCACTCTTCTCTCCTTCATCACACCTTCCATGTGCACTGTTTTACTTTGTTTCTATTTTATTTTATATGATTCATTGTTGCACCGTCCATGCACTTTGGTCCATTTAAACATTTTGTTCCTGTGTAGCAATGTAAACTGTGTGGAAAATCAGTCGGTGACGGAGCATTTCTCTCCCTCAGCAGGCTGATTTCAGAGCCGATGTGTATTTGTAAGAAAGGTTTTGTTTACATTTCGGGTGTCAACATGCAGCCAGAAAGGCTTCATTCTTCCAAGAGCTGGAACACCGTATTCCTTAGAAATATTTCCTGATTTGATGTCTGTTTTTAAGGTGGCATTGTCCAACATGTTGATCTAAACTCTTGCATGATATTTGTTACATATCTGTGTAGTTTTCATACTATTGGTAAATGAGCACAGTTTTTCTGAGCTAATCTGAATATATAGTTTATTAAGTGATTTGAATCAAATCAAGTCCTTCCATTTGCCACTGGTTCTGGCCTGGGCAAACCATGAAAAGCTCCACAGGGCAGACGGCATGTTGGAATTGAAATAAAAATGGGATTAGAGTCTGTTTCATCGGGCTCAGCAGGCCTACGTTATCGTTCTCCCTGTAATTCCTGCTGCTTTTCTAATGAAAATCGCCCATGGAAAATATGTAATTCATTCTTGCATAACAGAAACTTTATACGCCTCATGTATTTAGTAATAACAAGGGTTACGTCATTTCTATTGGCCAGAATCTTTTGATAATGATCTCTGGGTTTTAATGAAAGTCTTAAAAGACATGTATTGATTTGTTCTAGTCATTTAATATCTTGACAGCGTAATTAGTTTGATCTAATTCCTGTTTTTATTTTGAGCTTAGCTCAAACTGCCAGTGAAAGTCCTCTGCTGTGCTCAGCTGCGGCTCCGAATGAAAGCCTGCTGACTAGAAATGAGATACGCAATCTTTTGTTGTTCGCCGCTCTGTCCGCAGCCTCCCATTGAGGTGCAACCAGCGCTGAACCGGCTTTAACATACATTGTTACGTTAAGCTAACAGACAACACTAACTGAAATGCATGCAGGGAAGGGAGGGGGTGTTGGAAGTGTTTAGTTGAAGTTGTTGACCAGATAGCGCTTGCATTTTTTAGGGACGTGAGAAAACAAATAGGTCAACCCCGGTAGGGAGGAAATCCCCCACACAACACCACAAAGTCAGCTCCAACACACACTCACACTGACTATTATATGTCCATTTTGGTCCTCCTCACCTCGCTGGTCAATCAGGTCTTCATGTCCTTTGTGTCCAGCCAGATGCACTCATGCCCCTCTGGTTAATGGAGCGCAGTAACGGAGCCCCGGGGGGTCCCACAGGCCACCAATGCTCCTTAATGCTTTTATAACAGGCTAGACTTCTGTTCTCACCTGCTAACTTATTCTTCCTCCCTGACTGACTGGGCTGCATGCAGGTGTTAAAGTGCCCTGCTGTCTAATTAACCCTTTCCTGTTCCTGAGTTGGACCTCCAGCACTCTATTGTAGCTTCACAAAAGAGCCACAGGGGCAATGAGCACGGCTGGTCCACAGTATCAACAACAATCTGAGTGGCTGTAAATTTCTCTACTTCTTAGTCTTTTTTTGCATTCAGACAGGGATGCATCCTCTCTGGCTCTTGCTTTTTCAGCAGCAGAAAACGTGTACTATGCTAGGATGTGCTGTCACAATCTGGGTTAAATGTGGGGTTCTACATGATAAACTAGATTACAAAAAAACCTGCAAATGTCTTGAATCCAGTGCAAAGTATTTCATCAGTCTCATGTCAAACAATTTTGCAATATTATCTGCTCCAGCTCTGAATGGTATTAATGGAAACACAACACTTGTGTGGACATCCTCATTTTCAATAAGGGTGCTGCACGTACGAGTATGTGTTAGTGTCACTTTTTCTCTACAGGAACATGCAGTTATTGAGTCTTACATACAGACTGATCCTGATCTGAACCAGGTTAATAATAATGAAAATATTAGACTAGTCTAAATTTGTTAAAGTTTGTTATAGAGCACCCTATAGCAGAGAGTAAAAACACTTCTACTACTTGCATTGAGGAAAAGATTTCAAATCAGTTTATTTTAGCAGTTTTACTCGTGTTTTTTTTTTGTTTTTTTAAAAAGTGGAAGTAAAGTTGTTTACGCTCTACTTCTGTATAACTTTCTAAACTACTGTGATAGACGAGGGAAAGTCTATCAAAAGTAATAGAGAAAAGTAGAGTAAGTAAGTAGAGTAGTAAATTGGGGGATCTTCCTCATGCTACTTGTCCTTGCCAGATATGTGTCATCATACTATTAAAAGTAATATCTGGTGATAAAGCATGGAGCGTCTGTGATACATGCTGAACATTCCCGCTAATGTCTTATCTGCTCATCTGTCCACAGAAGCGGAAACACAGAGAGAAGGATGAAAGCGACGCAGTCAGCATCTGCAGCTTGGATTTTAAGGTAAAACTGATCATCAGACATCGTGATAGTGAGTAACACTGAGCTCACATCAGGAAGTTAACTTGTCCTTTTCTTTGGTTAAATGTGGAATCTTGGATAGAGTCTCACAAAATGAAGGGGAAAAAAATGCATGGAAATAATAATAGTGATATTATTATAGACAGAAAGAAGTCTAAACCTTAAACAGACCAATTGTAGACAACGATAATAAAGAGCATGATCGTGCTCGGTTCATTTCTAATGGTTGATGGGGTTTTTTCAAAGCATTACAATAAGGCATCATGCTAACACAGAAACTTTAAAACAATTATGTTGTCATTTTCTTCTACATTTAACTCTAAGGTTTTACCTGTATGCACATCATAATTGAACAAAAAATAGAAAAAAATGATATCACCCAATCCTTAACAGGTCTTTAAATGAGGTCAGCTGAACAATACATATGATATTACTCCATGTTATGATTGAACTTTATGTAACTCAATAAAAGTTTTTAAAAAGTTACGCAATGAAAAATATTTTTTGAGAGAAATCACAAATAAATAATGTCAAAATATAAAAATATTTCACCATGCTGCAACTAGTTTATTGGTTCATTTAAAACACTTTTTGTATTAAAAATGCTATAAATGTTCATGTGGTAACAAAGCAATATTTAATTAGATAAGCAGTTTTATGTTACTAACAAGTGGCAAAGTGCAGTAAAATAAATCAATCTTTCTACTCATGTGCAAGATGTTATGAAAGAAAAATAGCCCAAAATTTCTATATTTACAATGTAAAAAGTGGCTTTGGCTTCGGTTTCTCCCAAAATCTATTTACACTTTACATTTAAAGTCAAATATAAGATATAGATGTGGAATTTCTATCATACTAAATTCCTTACACCAAAGGCAAAATCATTGGGTTTTTTTTGTTTAATTTTTCCCATACGAAGCGGAGTTATAAGCTTTTGTCATTTTGCTGCCATAAAGCAGCATCAGAGAGAGAGAGACCGAGAGAGAGACCTTTTAACCACAAACTTCTCACTTGCTTTGAAACACACTGACATTCATTTTAGACATTTCTGGGCCAGTTTCAGGCCCGAAAGCTGTAAACTGTGTCCATGTCACACTCCAACAACTACATAACAAACCATATTGGCCATGATTAAGTAACGTAAGACATTTCTGCTAGATTAAATAAAGTCAGAGGGCAATAAAGTGGAAGATGCAGCAGATAATGTTGTCTATCAGAGGAAATCAGGAAAAGAGACAAAGTGTCCAAGCGAGACACATGACAAGAAAAAACATCGGGCTGAATTTTATTGTTGGAATAAAGCTCAAAAACTCAAGATGATGCAGACTTGACTTTGTTGTTGCTTTTGGTAAATAAATAAAAAAGTAACTGATTAGTATGATGAAAACACTACGATCATTTCCTACTCTGGTCTGCATCACAGAAGATTAAAGTTGTTTATTCCTGTAATAAAACTCATTAAACAAATGAATTTAATCAAGACAGTTTACTGCAGGGCTGTGTATCAGGCCAAACAGGAAACACACATCACAACAGTCCGTCTTATGTTCATATTTACACAAACATCAAATAAAATGTAGGAGGCCTCAACTAGCCACATCAGTCCTGACACAGGAAGTCAACTTAGCCAAAAGAGCAAAAATTCATTTAAAATGCATCCACACCAGAGGGGAAATCTATTTTCCAGTTGTGCTCCTCTTCATTGTCATTTAAATGGCACTAGAAACCTTTGCAGTGGAAACGTTGTGCTAACTGGATCCTTTATCTGATCCTTTCCATTATCTCGAGCCTTCATGTCTTGTCTTTATTCAGAGAATACTTTCAAATTAAGACGAAGGCTATCACAGGAAGTCATCTAGATTCAAATCTCTGTTTGTTTTCTGAAGAGCCTGATTGAGTCTCCTGAGTCGCACCAGACCAGTTCTTTTACACATTTTGGCCTCAAGGTTTATTTTCAAATGCTGAAGGGGGGGGGGGGGGGGAGGGGGGGTCTCTGAAATTGGTCATTAAAACCTCTCATTTCCCAGGTTTTAGAGAAATTAAATACAGAAACTATAAATCATCTGAGTGGTTAAAACTCTCCTTTTCAATGTGGTAGATTGTGCCTTTATGTTTATCAGCTTTCTTTGGTTTTTTTAATTTATAGATCAGAAAAGGATAAGACAATATACATGCTGCGTCAAGCTCGAAGCATAAAAACACCCACATGTTGAATGAAACATGATCTGGTTGGAAAATATCCCTCATTTTGTGTCTTAATATCTAAATAAAATACCTCAATGTGTGTAGGAGGATTTTGACATAACTAAATACTCCTTAGCTTCAGGCACATTCTAGTTCCCTAGTGTGGTTCCCTGAATGGAAGTGTAGAAGAAGAGCAGCTTTGGGTGTTATCTCACTAAAGTGTTTATGATCACCTCATTGCCTCGCCATTGTGTCTCCATACGCCCACATGAGAAGGATTAGCAAATACGTGTACACCCTCAGCATCTGTAACCAGTTGGATGAGTTGATTTAGCTAAAACAAAACTGACAGTGTAGCTGAGAGTCCGAGGGGCCACTCCTTGATTTCAATCTTTACCGGCATTTATCTGGGAAAATCTTTTAAACTTTTTAACTGCTGACTTGGAGAAACAAAGTTTCATCAATGACCAGTGGACGGAGCCTGATCGGACAACTGGAGACAGTGAATGAGATCATACGGGTTGGGGATAGTCGATTTTATCTGGAAACGACAATATGAGTCACATTTTCTATTTCCAAACACTTATTGGTGCAGTGTGAATCTTTTTTAATCAACACAAAACTTACTGTCTAACGCAGGTCCAAGATTTTTTATTAAAATGTGGAGTCAGCATGTTTAAAAGAGACATTTTGTCCCTCATGCAGTTTATACAAGATATTGCAAAGACAGTATCACCTCATATATGTTGTAGTGCTCCTGCAACGTAAAGTCAGAAGAAAAGGCATAGCTGAAACGTGGGATGTTCGTCAAGCAACACAAACACGACAAACTATGTAGAAAAAGATGAAACGATGCAGGAATCTGCTAATAAGAAGAGAAACAATACAGAAGAAAAACAAAGAAAACAATAAGAGCACTTTGAAAAGGAAGAGATGCCATTCTCTACATCCATGGGTCACATTTTTATTTTTATTTATTTTTTTTAAAGGAAGTTCAAACAAATCTTGAGTATGTTCAAGTATGCTGCTCATACTAGACAGATTCTAGAGAAACCCAGAGACTGCATTAACTCGGTGTTGCTCCATCGTTTACTTCCGATAAACTAAAAGGGAAAGATATCCGTCTTCTATCCTGGTCAGTTGATGAGTCTGGTTTTCTTCTTCCTCCTGCCTTTTTTTTCTTCTTGATCAGCGGCCATTTTGGACATTATCGCTCCCTAACGAGCAGTTGTTGCAACCGCATCACGTTGTCCAGGCGGTTTGGTCCACTTCAGTAAACTGCAGTGGGAAAGCAACCAAACCAAATGAAGGTGCGACATTTCTTGGCATTCCTCATTCAACCGAACCGAGTCCCCCCCCCCAACTATCCTAATGTGGATGCTCCCATAAACAACGCAGCATCTTATGGGTGCATCTCTCATTGGAACAATGATGTGTTGGTTAACCAAGGACAGATGCTTTATGTGCACACATCTGGATTCTTTTCTTTTTCTTAGTCATTCTGTTGTATTCAAAAGGATCAATTCCAAGCAAACAGGTTGTGATAAACAACTATTTGATGGCAAAGAAATATCTTTAGGTTTCATAAAGAAAATTTGTTGCATTTCCAGCATTCTCCTTTCCTACGTAGAAGTTTGATGGACAAAGTCTGACTCCATGGAAAATAAGACTTTTCTGATTTATGTGGCCATGTTACCAAACACTGCTACATTTACATGCCTGATCCTGCCCTCAGATCATATTTCCAAGTGTTTTACTGGTAGCCAGAATGAGACATAATGAAGTGACACCTTGAGCAATGGGATTTACCTGAAAATGCTCAGAAGCAAGCAAATTCAAGCTATCCCAACTTTAATTATAGTAGAAAAACACATAAGCTGGAAGTCGGTGTTGAAAAATATGGCGTGGTTATATGTGCCTCACCAAGCTCTCCCCTTTTTTAACAAAGCGCTGTCCTGTCTGATGATGTTTATCAGTGCGTCGGTACGCTCTCTCTGAGGCGTAGGAGGCTTCCCCATGAGTCTTGGTTACCTCTCCTGTGTTTGCTAGCAACCAGGACTGCAGAGGGTGTGAGCGCTGTCAAAACAAAACCAACCTGAAAATGTTAGTCTGGTTTCAGAAGGAAGGTCTCTCTGCTTTTTACTGGCTTTTGAGTTGATAAGATCACCGTCTATGTCCTGTATATAACTGAACCTTTGAACATGTTATTATATGTCAGATTAACCCCAAACTGCTGCACACGTCTGTCCATCCTTGTCAGGTTTCCATCTCAGAATGTGACAGAAAAAAGCATCAGGGTGGAAATGTCAAGTTTCATCACAATACATCGACAACGATCGACATCTGATCAACGCTCGATGCTGTCGGATTCGTGATAAGTCAATTGATGTATTGTTGCATCTCTAGTAAACCAAGATGTTCCTTTTTCCACCTGATTAGTGGAGGGTAGTGTATGAGTGACCTGCCATTTTTCCTTCCTGGTTTTAGAAAAGATTTCCTTGTCCGTCATCATGTTGCCGGCACGGAAACCTCTGAGACTTTAATCAACGTTCAACCAAATTCTCATGCAAGACCGTTCTCTCCTCACCATGTTTGTTTGATATTTCCCTCTCGGGATTCCCACTCCCCTGTTTACTCATCCCATCCATTGCGTTCTTATCTGTAGTCACATCTTTGCAGTTACTCATTCACCACCTCCTACCTCACAATTCCTGCGAAAACAGGCTAGATGGTCAGAGACGGGGACGTTTCTGCAGGGTTCTCAAGCGGCGAATCAGGGTGTCTTAGATCTGCAGGAAAATCAGGCATTAAAGGGATTTGCTGCGAGAATCTGGGAAAACTGAAGGATTCAGCAGCTAAATCAGTTTCCTACTTTACCCCAGTTGTAGCCTGGGAAACAACATTTACCATTTCTTCTTGATTTGGGTGCATTTAGAACCTAAAAACTAGAAATTAGGAAATGCTTTGCAAAACATGGTGCTGATATGGGTTTTTATATGAATAATAATCCAAAGCAGCAACAGAATTAGGAAGAATAAACTTATAATATATCTGTTTTGGATACTTTACTGATTTGAAAGCTAAAATGTCTGTCTCTTGCTCCATCAGCAGAGGGCAGCAGCACCTCCACTGTTTCCTTCTGCTTCACCTCACTTTACACTCAGCAGCGCTTCCCTCTGTAAAGCCTTCCTCAGGGCTGTAATTAGGCTCTGTAAGCACCCTGCAGTCACTGCTGCTGAAATGTAGCTGAGTTAACCTCCTTCACCCCTCAGGGCCTCGTCTGTCCCTGGCACGACATGGGTTATACGGCGGTGAAGATCCACTTCTCGTCGTATTACTCACTCTACGCCAGCACTCAGCATCAGACTGAACGTGTCTGTGTGCTCCGGGGGGCGTAAATCACTGCCGAGCTCCAGCTGCAGCTTCGTGCGATGAGGGACGAAGGGGGGGCAGGCAGGTCTAGCCACGTTATGTTTAGTTTTTATAGCAGCGGGGCCAGACGTACAGCTGATTCAGCCCCCGAGGTCTCCCCATACAGTGTGAGTAACGGCGGGACTACACACAGCGTCTTCTTCAGCCCCTCAGACTACACACAGACATATTTATCCTTTACTAGACCCTCTCTGACTCCTCACTCTGCATATTTTTTCACTCCGCTGTCCCACTTCTCACACAAACTCACACCGTTATCACTTTTAGTTCTGGGGAAAAGTGCCAAAAACACCCACTTGAGTCATGATCCCACCCCGATGTGTTTTGAGGGCTTACAGCTGATGCTGTCCAGACTCAAGTTCCTGTAGGTCTGCAAACAAACGACGGCTCCAACAGGCCAAAGAACGAGGCGTTAACATCCATACGCCTCGATCAGCATCTGTGTTTAGTCACCGTAGACGTGCACACGTGTGCAGCAGCAGGAAGCCTGCGTCTCATTTGCCACCTCCATGTTGACCCAGGAGGACGAGGCATAGCTCCGAACAGCCACGTCCATTTGCCCGAAACACACATTTTAACACCCCGCCTTGCAGCACCTCCCCATCAGGTTAGCACTTCACTCTTTATTGTGCATTTGTGCAGCAGCTGTTTGGGTGTGTAGGCTTCAGGTGTGCTTGTCCTTTAGCCATGTGTGCATTCTTTTTATTCTTTTTTTCTCCTTTAGAGCACGAAAAAGAACAAACACTTTGATTTTCTCCTTCAGTTAAAACTGAAACTGGTAAATATATCAGTCTCAGCCTTCTTTTGGACCAATCAACATATGTGCACCCCCCTCCAGTGGTACTCAATACACAGGTTTCAGTTTGAACATCTGGCTGAGTATCCCACAATGCCCCTGCTATTGATATTCTAATGGCTAACCTCCCCCCCGTCAGCGGTTCCAAACAAAGAGCAAAATGCTTTGATTAACCAGCTAATAATTCATAATTGGCCTTTCATCATTGAGTCATTGAAATGAAATCTTTTTGGTAACTTGAATCTAGACTAAACAAGTTTCCGATCAGAAACTTTAAAACATAAAGAAAACATGCTCAGTAATAAATGTGCTCACAAAGACCCAGATCTGTCTCTTTTGCAGGGTTGAAATAATTTTATTTCACAAGTGTAGCTGTCTTGAACTAAAAGGTCGATATCTAAAGGTCTATTATCTCTGCTCTGATAGGTGTAGATGCTTCACACGTTATATAACTGGATTAGTTTATGTATGTAGGTAGATATTTATAAGGAACTATAAAACGGCTGCATATTATCTTGCTTTTGTATATATTTCTGTGTAAACTGTCGATTACTCTGTTAATGGTTTGTTTGGGTTTGTTGGGAAATGCAAGAAAGTGTCATTTTTTTTATTAAAAGTAAAAAAAAAAAAAAATCAACATTATTCAGCTGACTTTAATGAGTTACATTTGAAGAAGCTGGACTGAAAGTACAGTTTTTGTTCAAAGGATCATATTCCAGCTCTTTTTTTCAAGTTTTCCAGTAATTCTGCATCTTATTTTCTAGTAATTAAGTCTGAATCTGGAAAATTCCAATAATGTTTGCACATAACAGTGAAATGCATCAATATAAATTTGTTTATAAAAAGACTTCATGCTTTATTCCATATTTTAACCCAGTTCCCTGAAACAAACCTGTATCATATGACAAGCCGCTCCACTTTGCCCGTATGTACTGTTTATTCCGACCACACTTAGCAGTAAAATCTGCTCGTGATCTTAAAAATTCTCACTACTGTTGTCACTAATGAGTGGCTGGATCAACAGAGGCTGCGGGCAGCTTCTCCTGACTTCCAACAACCCGATCTTTCCTCATCTGCAACCAGTAGAGCTGAGCGAGAGCTGGGCTCCTCCCCCCCCCCCCACACACACACACAGCCTGGACTCCTAAATATAAAAGGCTCCCTCCCTCAGTCTGTCTCAGACCAAAGTTTAGTAAGTGTGTGTCAGGGCCGTTTTCAGAGAGCCCTGTCCCGAAAGGGAAGACGATAGATAAGGGAGCATTTATTTATTTATTTAGATATTTTTTTTAGCTCTTAACCAACTTCTGGTTTTACTCCTTGTTTTTTCTTCTTCTCGTGTGGATTACTTGGAGCTAACTTGCCGGGGATTAAAAGGATACTGTGTTTTTACTGAAAGCTATGGTGGCTTACGATGAACTGGGTAGCTTGGTGCCTATCAAACGGACTTTGCAAGTGATAGACAACCAGAACCAAGCCAACAAAGAGTCAGAGGTGAGACATGAAAAAGCATACATTAATGGTTGATTTACCCGTCTCTTAGTAAATGTTTGACTGGAACTCCCTCCAGTGTAGTCATATCTTTGTTTCACGTGTTTAGATTGTGAGTGAATCAGCACCTCACCCCGGTTTTTATCACACTTGAGGACACAGTGTTTCAGAGACTTTGATCTTTGTGCCTGGACATTAAAAGTTTGACCTGCAAAAAAAAATGAGCTGCTCTTTTTTGAAAGTTTGCGTATTCCCAATCTTTTTCTTAAACATGCATCCCAGCAGGCGGCTCAGCCTCAGTGGGATATAGAGCAATGGGGACAGTCTGCATACTCAAAAGACCTCAAACAGAGAAACAGCCGGGGGGGGGGGTCTAACCCCTGCATCCAGAAGTAATTCTTAGCTTTTTTTCTAGCTTTTTGACAATTGAAGGTAAAGCATGTTATCTCTGCAGGAAATCTAGCTCTGCAACCTGAAAGCAACCCCCACCCATTTTTACAGGAACACACAGTTGGTGAAACCCTGGTCTTCCCTTAAAACCCGTTCCACTGACTGTAAACTGCTTTGCAGAGGGGAAGTTCAACAATTCATGAAGTGAACCTTTTACTGGAACTAGTCTAGTTTCACACTGGGTTTCATGATGTCTCCAGCTCCTTCAATTGTGTCATTACTTCTGCTTTCCTGAAGTAATCACAGGGACACATTTGGGGTTTTACATCATTACACACAAAAGGAAGACGCCTTTTGGAAAGCTTTGAGGAAAGAAAGGCTTATGAGGTTGTTATCTTTCGTTTAAAGAGGGGTGCGTGAACCCTTTTGTCTGACTGGAGTGTCATTCTCCCACTGATAGTTAATCTGTGTGGCTTCCGGATCCAGTCTGACTCCCTAAAACTCCAGAGTGAGACTGACAGGAATAGCAACTTCTGTCTGCCTATCTGCACTGTTTCACTTTACAGCTGATAAACAAAGAGCAGGACTAGTGACCCTTTGTTATTCTGGGGCCGCTCCCCAGAGCACAGGAAGGGCATAATGGCCTGTGTGCTTTTCCAATATTTACTCTAGGAACCCCCCCCTTCTAGCCCTCCATCACTGTTTTTTACAGTTTTTTTGGTATCCACTTTTATTTTTTTTAAATATCTTTTGTTAGACAACAGAAATCTGTAATCAGATGGAGACCACAGTCAAAGCAGTTGACACATGGCGTCTCTCTGCTGGCCCCCGCCATTAGAGGGCTCTCTGAGTCCTCCAGACTGTCTGTGGAGATCCCGACCGCAGCGGCCACGGGAATCAACCACAGCCGGATCTGTTCCACAGCTGTGTCTGCAGCGCCCGGAGTCTCAATGGCTGCACTGTTTCCCACATTCGCTGAGCCAGGGCGAAAAAATCCCACTTGGCCTGAGTCAGGAGAAACGGCGTAGCGGCGGCGTAGCGGC
>JBBBVU010000025.1:6724205-6739318 GCA_037177055.1 Atherinosoma microstoma
TGAAATACTCAGACCAACAACCATGCTGCGTTCAAAGTCACTTAAATCTCCTTTCTTCCTCAATCTGATGCTCAGAAAGTCATCTTGACCAAATGCATTAAATTGCTTCCATGTGATTGGTTGATTAATATATCAAAATAAATAAATAAATAAATAAATAAATAAAAAGAATGGGGGAAAAAAGGGGGAAAATCTGTTCTAGTGGTTTGACTTTCAGGTCTCTACTTTTTTCTTTCTAGAAAATTGTATTTAAAAAAAAAGTGGCTTGTGATTAGCTAATCCCATGTGACCAACCATTGAACATGTTCCTGTATTCCCTCAAAATCCTCCGTTCAGCCCAACCTCATTCAGCCAGATATCAACGTAACCTCCTATGCTGATTTTAGCCTGGCAAATTGCAACGCTCTGTTTTAAAAAAGCCGGTTACATCACACTGTAAATCTCTCTAGTTCTTTCAACAGGGCACACCACTTGTATTTGTCTGGTGTCCAACAATAATAAGCTCCCACAGGACAGAGTGTTCAACACACACCCACATAAGTACAATCTACATGTGACTCCATTGTGTCTAAATGGAGAAATTGTCTTGAGTTGCTCCTCTGTCACCAGGCAGGATGCTGTTCTCCCTCCCTGGTTTTTTGCTTTCTTATCTTCCCTCCGTCGTTCTGCTGTCTGGCACTGCACAATCGACCCGTTGCTACTATTGTCTCAATGCTGGCACCCTGTGACTTATGTTTGCAGGAGTAGCACAACAGGTACAGTGAGAGGATGAGGGGAAAACGAGACATAGTGTCACCTGTTAGCTGTTCAGGCACAAACAAGAGGTGTGACAAATAATATTGCTCTCCTTTCATTCTGTTATTTTTGTATTAAAATGTCTAGCTTAGCTTGACAACATAATAGCATCACAAGCAGGAAAAACGCGGGCGCTGTGAAAATAGATCATCAAGGTTACATTGGTTTTGTGTATGGTACTGTACACAGATTAAACTGGGCCCTAAAAGCAAAATAACAATATTAGATTGTTGAAATTAACCCTAAAAGTCCAACTATGTTTTATTAATTTATATGAGAGTATTCCCCCTGCTTAGACACACTCTTTACCTTCTGGTTTCTTCTAATTTTGCTTAATTCAAATGTTTTCATGTTGCAAACATCAGTTTTATATGCATACAAGTAAATAATACCTCAATATGAACCATCTTCTCCCTGTCTGGTTTCCACTTAGATTTACAGCTTTGTTGTTCTTCGATCGCAGTCAGTCCTCATCAACACTGCAGCTCAACCGTGTCAGGGCAGAAGTTAAGTTTGCAAACAGAAACTGGAATGTTAGTAAGCCTGAAAGTCACTTGTAACATGGGGTCAACGTTGTTGGAGAGCTACAGTACCTGTTCTTGCAGCTAGCTTACCTTAGCGCCAGAAAAGCAAGGAAGTTAATATTAACCAGACTGGCTTTTACACAATTCCTTACTGAGCAGGTTGGCGTGAAAAAACAAACAAACAAAGAAACAAAATGATAAAAATCAAGTAATACCACAGGGTTACAAAGACTACAAAACAGTAAAGACCAGATATAATCGCTATCTTTTCCCTGACGACTCAGTTAAAAAGTTTATATTTTTCTGATTTACTGCTGTAAGTGTCACCTGGTTCACTTAGTTTTCATGAACATTGCAGTTTAACCCTCTCATGCTTAAGAAGTCAAGTTTAAATGCAAAGTTTCTAAACAATACCTGGAAATAGCTGCTTAGTAAAGGGCTCTTAATACTCTGGAAGAACAGAAAAGCTACAGTAGTTCCCTCTCCCAGGGCTGAAAAGAACAATTATTATTATTATTATTATTATTATTATTATTATTATTATTATTATTATTATTATTATTATTTCCCTGCAAGGTGTTTTCGATACATCATCTGGGCCGACCTTTCTATTGTGTGATGTCCCACAACTTGTGTGATTGGTCAGAAAATTGAAAAGGGCGCAGTTCATGCAGAAAAGCATTAAAATAAGTGGAAAGTTGTCATTTCCACACATGAAAGTTAATGAAAAAACACAACTGGGAAAAAAAATCTACTTTAGTCTAAAACAGCCATTCTTAAAATGCATGTAAACATTCATCCAAAAATCATCCAAAACTGAAGCTGTGAAAGCCTCACTGTTTCCCTGCTCCAACACCTGACTCATTAAATGGATCCAACAGCCTATGAAGTTCTGCACAATGACTCATTCATTTGGGTCAGGTGTGTTGGAGCAGGGAAACATCGAAAACGTGCAAGTACAGTAGGATCAAGTTGATTAGCCCTTGTGTACACGGTGGCTGTCTACAGCAGTGGTGTGTTTGCTGCACATCCCCCAAACTTCTACATTTTTATCAATTCATTTAAATTCCCAACAAATCTGCTCTTGCTCCAATTTTTTTCCAGTTCATATAGTCAGATGACAAAACGCATCTAAAATTGTGACTGAAAAGCAGGTCATGAAGACCATGTCAACTTCAATTTTTCTAGTCTCATTTTGTTCCATAAACTCCTGATTTTATAAATTCACCATCATCTGACAATAACTTAAAGACATCTGTGCCATGAATTAAGCAATACTTGCATGTGCAATGATCCCCACAGAGAAAGTTAGAAGTTTGTTTAGAATTTTTTTCCAAAATCCAAAGCATTAGATTTATCATAACTACTTACTCACTTACCACTTACTTACTCACAGTGCTTGTATACTTGCACAAAAAATGATGTTGCACTTTAAAAGATCAGTTTAAACTCTAATGCACAACTAAACTATGCAGGTGGCAAACTCAGGTGACAAACTTTTTAAGGTCATTTATTTTATAAAGACTAAATATGTGGGGGAAAAAGTAAAGTTCAAAAGATAACAAAACATAAAAACTTGCAGGCTGCTGTGTTTACGACTTCAGAAGTTGGAAAAATAATTAGTTTGAAAAGAGAAAGAAAGCTTTGCAGGTATACACGAAAGAAGATGCTAAATCTTTTCTTCAACGTTTGCACATTCAGGCAGTGACCTGTGAGAGTTTACCAGAGTACAGGGTGCTGTCCTGACTCATGTGGGAACTGAATGTGCTAGAGACCATTCATGGCTGTCGACTAAGAAATTCTGGTCTGGAAGTCATCAGTAAAGCCAGTCTAGCAGTTCCACAGAAGAGGTGAGGAGAATCTTCTTCCCTTTACCAGCTGCTTTTTAAGGTTTAACCATCAATTTTGTGCCTCTCATCTTTAACAGTCTTTTAGTTGTTGACTCAGTTTGCAACAGTTTGTCACTTTGAGTTATTTGGATCGAAGCATGTAAAAAATTCAAAGGATTGCAAAAATAAAACAAAACATTTTAAGCTGCAAAAATCATTTTTCTTCTGAAGATTGAAGCAAACTGTGCAGGTGCAGGACTATTTCAAACACTGGAGCCAAACAGTTCTGCACGTGACTGTCTGATGTGAATTAATGGCACGAGTACTTTGCAGATCCAGGTTTCTATGTTCTTTTGTGCTCGCTTCTTAAACAACAATTGGACCAGTCGAACATCTGAAAAGGGGTAAATGTATACAACAGATTTTAAAAGCACTCTGGGCAGAGGTCACTCGCAGAATCCTTTACAGTAGATTAAAGTGTGTGTCTCAGCGTTGGCCTTTGATGTGGTGACGGTGTGACTCCTGCTGGGTTTAAGCCACGGGGAGTCAGAGAGGAGAAACAACAGCTGCTGGCCTCATCAGGAAGATGGCTGGAACACACCACTGCTCCAGTTAGCCACGGTGTACAGCACGCTGCAGTGCACCAACATGCACGCCTCTGTTTTCCTTGTAACCTGATTAAGTCGGGATTCCAGTCATTTTAGTTGGCAGGTAAACACTTCTGCAAGCTTATCTCTGACAAAGCAAACATCACCACACTGCTGGGACAAAGCTGAAATACTCATCAGTCTGGTTTGGAAGGAGACAGAAACATCTTTGATGCTTTACCTTTAAATGAGAGGACATGTTTGCAAGTTGAGATGCGGCGTGAAATGTTGATAAAAACCAGATGCAATGATTTGAAAATCTCAAAATCAACATTTTTTTCCTAATCGAACGTGAAAAGAAAGCAGAAATTTGGGGAAAGGAATGTTGTTCCATTCTTGTCTGATATGGGACATTGCTGCTCAATAATCCTGGATCATGTTCACACATGGCTTCTTTTTTCCATCATAGAGCTTTAACCTCCGTCTGTGTTCACAGACAATGATTTCTGGAAGTCCATGCAGTGATTTACATGACAATTATTCCTGGTTTTAATGCAGTTCTGCCTGAGGGCCTAAAGATCACCAGCATCCAACACTGATTTCCAGCCAAGTCTCTTCCACACAGAGATGTCTCCAGTTATGTACTTTTAGATGGTGGAAAAGTCAGTTTCCACAATTTTATGTTAAAGAATATTATCCTGAAATTACTAAACAATAGCAGATTGCTGAACCTCTGCCCATCTTTACTTCTAGAGACTCTGATAACACTCAGTCTGTTAGCTCAGCAGCTCCGAAGATATGAGTTGCTACGTGCTGCACGGACTGCTAATGTCCCTTGGAGGATAAGGTTTTTCTTTTTTACCTCCTTTCTAGTTATGCACAGTGTTGCACAAGATTCTGCACTTCTTTACTGTTTTATGTATAACTTTGTGCCGATCATATTATGTTGCACTACTTGTTGTCTTGTCTCATTATCTGTCATTTTATATTGTTATGCAGCTGTACCTGAACTATGTGCCCAAGACAAATTTCCCAGAGTGGGACAATAAAGTTTATTTTATCTTATCTTATCGCTCGAAGGCTGAGAATATACTTGCTGTTTAACCTTCTGTTCGCGTATGCAACCTGCATTTTGAACATAATCCTTCACATACTAGCTTGTGTACTACGCTTATTACTGGAGGACACCACTAGGGGGCGCATTAGATAAACCACACCGGATAGAGTTGCTGAATTTGTTTGGGCGTAAAAAAAACAAGAAATATGGCAACAAAATATTGAATATTAGCTCATTGTTGCTGTATTTTGTAGAGCAGCTATGAGAGAAAAGACCAGAGTGGTTTCTCATAGCTGCTCTACAAAATACTGGTGGACAAAACATAAATAATCTCTCCCTCCGAGCACAAACATAATGGTCTCGGACTTGTTTCCACATCTTTTTGCACATCTCCACGTCAAATTCTAAAATAGTTCTGATCTCGCTCCAGCCGTTGTGGCAAACAATTGTCATCAATTATCAATGGGCAATTGCAGGAGCAATCAGTCCCTACATTGCCCACTGGTGTAGCTCGTGAATGTGTAATGTTAATTTTTGAGGACGCACATAAGCAGATGCAAAATGCACGAGGTAGTCTGGATGACAGTCACTATAATTCAGGCATAAGTTGTTCTTTTTCATTCACAATCATGTTACGAACCTTTTGCCACTTCACCTCATGAGTTGCATTGATTCTGTTTAATTTTAGCATCACCAAGTTTTCCAGACTTTTTTTCTTTATTTATGGTTCTTTCCCAATTTTTTTTAAATGTTGTTGCTGCCAAATTTGAGATGAGCAAATATTTCTGTAAAAATAGTGAAATGTTTCACTTTGATTTCTTATGTTTTCTATAGTGAACAAACAAATATTGGTTTGATGTTTGCAAATCATTGCAGCCTGTTTTTATTTAAAGTTCGAACAGCATCACAATTTTTACTTAGTCTTTTTGTTAGTGATGTAGATATATAGTGGAGTTAAAACAAAAACTAAAAACCTTCTGCACAACACGGTGTGCCATAATTTCATACATACAAATAGGTGCATTTGTTATGTATTACACAAATTGTTTCTACAATGATCCTGAAAAGAATAAAGTACAAAGATGAAGGAGTAATAAAATCCCAACAGATACTGTGTAATCTGATGAAAAGTGTAAGGTCAAGAAAAAACTCCGGGAACTGTGATGCCATTAATGTTCATGGAGCATCTCATAGCTTCTTCAGTGTGATTATTAAGCTAATAAAGAAAGGAAGTCCCAACTAGAGAGGAAATCTAATGAGCTTGGTAACTTCTATCATACATTATAATAACTTCTCACTTTTTCAGTTCAAAATACAGGAAAACTGAATATAAATGTGAAACTCATCCATTAACCTGACAGTTGCATGCATACAATGTTGAAAAATCTTGCCATTCACCTTAAACACATCTATGAAAACAAGGCAAACATACTAAATCTTTCTGGACAACCGTTGTCACTAACTTTTACTGTTAGCAGCCGACCACAGGGCGTAGCTTTGTGTGTTTATTTCTCATAAAGCTTTAACACATAATACGTCTCATAGCCTCTAAAGACAGAGAGCACACTCAAGGAAAACCAAACATTCGCAATAATGGCTGCATTAACAGGAATCAGTGGTGCGCAAAGAGCTCAGCTTTGCCGGTCCAGGTGACCTAATTTTGGTGCTGACAACTTCTAAATAGGTTTGTGTGGGTGTGTTGGATCGGTTGTGTTAAACTGTATCTAGCCAAATGGAACATGGTGTCACAGGTACAGGAAGGTAGGTGGGGGATGTAACCGAGCAAACACTGACTCTGTGCAGCACTCTGCATACTAGTGGGTGATTAGTGTTGTGTAATTTAAATGACACATTAAATCCACGGTTGTGTCAGCTCTGTTTAAACAAATGTGTCATTGTGTATTCACTAGACTTAGTAGATTCTCTGCTACCATATTTAGTCCGTTTGTGTGTGTGGTTTTGCTCAAACACAAATCATAAACCAGTATCTTATTTACAACAGAACACAGAAAGCATCAAATGTTGAAAAGTGAGATATTTGACCATTTCATTAAAAGCTGGTCATCTTAAATTTCATGTCAACAACGTGTGAGTAAATGTTGGGAAAAAGTCATGGTCACCAATGTGCAGCATCCCTTAGTTTTAGTCTGTAAACATTTGGGAACTGAGGAGAGCAGCTGCTGGATCTTTGGGAGAGGAATGTTGGTTTTCCCATTTTTAATAAAGGATTCAAGCAGTCCTGGTTCTCCTTTTTTGGGATTTTGGGTTTCATAATGCACTAGATGTTTTCAATTGATAAAAGATGTGCAGGTCAGTCCAGCATGCCAGAGTTTTGCGCAGCTTAATAAGACGAGGTGAAGACGAGGTTCATGTTTGGGACTGATGGCTTTGATGGCCTGGGGGAGAAGCTGTTCAGGAGTTTAGACCTGTGTTCAGTATCTAATAAAGCTAGAAAAATGCAGGAACATAAATGTAAATTCATGGAGAAAACTACAGATAAAATCCCATTTTCAACATGGTGGTGATGCATGAAGCTCAGTGCAGGACATGCAAAGCAGGGAGCTGGAAGCTCACGTCACTTCTGCATAAAGACATAGGCTCCTTTCATTTAGCTAAACTAAATTTAAGCTAAATGAAATGCGAAAAGTACAAACATGTTGGTCTTTACTTTGATTTATCTGTGAAATATAAATAACTTTTTATTGATTTACTAAATATTTATTCAGTAAAGGTGTGTTTGGATCTAGAGTTTCAGTGTGTAACCCGACCTGTTAGTGCAACATGTCTGAAGTCACATGTTTGTTTGTTTTGTGTGAAAAGAGTGCAACGAGAAAGCATATCAGTTATGGTGGCACCTGATGTGTTTTCTTTGCCTTTTTCTCATGGGAAAAATGATAGTGAATGACGCACACAAACACACAAATAAGAAAAAAAACAAAAACATACATGCCTCTAATCCTACAGGCCCAGAGTGGGAGAGATGATGTCATTTACCTGCGGTGCCTTTGGATGACAAAGCCTCTTTTGTGCTTGTGCTAACACACACACACACACACACACACACAAACACACATGCTCACTTTTCTTCCTGAGTCCAGCTCACGTGAGCAGAGCATATTGAATTGAATGCACATGTGGCATCTCCCTGCAGGGGCAAGCAGGGTATTTATCATTCGTTTGCTGTCTCATTCATCAAGTCTGAGAAAAGGGTGAGAGCCGTTCCTCTCACTTTGTAAGCTGAGCTAACGAGACGAATCAGGCCAGGTCGCCAAGGAGTCGACGGGTTTCTGTTTTCCTGACATTTGAAGAATTTGGGTTGCTGACCGAGATATCTGCTCCCTCGGAAGAGAAAGCAACACCTGGACAGTTGGAGAGCACACACAAACATCGTCTTGGTTAAAATGAAGTTGAAGCGTCAGAGAAAAAATTACTTTCTTCTTTTCTTCTTCAGAGTTAAGTTTTGTTACCGATTAGCAACGATGATTAAATTACTTTTGAATTTTTCAAAGCTGGAGGTGTAAGTTTTTTAGTTAACGCTGTATAAGTCTCAGTCAGATAAATGTAAAACATGAAACAGTGATAAATCCTGCAAAAAATATCCAGCAATGCAGATCTTTAGTATTAATAATTGTAGAACTTTGTAACTCATTGCTTTGGTTTTCTGTCTAACGGTGTTAGTATATAAAAATAAATATTGTTTAATCTTATGTGTTTTTTGGGTAATGACTTTTTGTTGTATGAATTACTTACATCTAGAGAAACAGACAGCGGTCAGATCGCTCTCAGGTCGGAGAAGCATGGAAGATGATTGGCTAGCAAAACTAGCAGCTTCTTCAAACAGGAGATTCACGTGCAACAACTCAAACCTAAAACTATACCGAGTACCATAGTGTTGATTTTTCTGTTGCTTCACTCGGGCCTCAGACAGCTATTTACATTGGCATTATATTTTCTCAATAGAAGAACATCAGTCAGAATGCACGCACAGTTGAGTTGACCTTTGCAGGTCTTTACATTTTGCACGTGCTGCACGCTTTGCTGTTTTTATAAAAAGATCCGTGTTGTGGTTTCTTTTATCTTCTTCTGCTTTTATGTACGATTGTCCTATTTTTAGGCCAAAGTCCAGGACTACAAACAATGCACAGGAATACCTAAGCTGGTTTGAGTCTAGCTGGGATAAGGCATGCACGAGTAATTTAAGCCCCAACCGCATCACTTGGGTGTGTTATTGGTCTGGCTTCGATTTAGGACTGTTGTTTACATGTATTCCAAAAGACTATGACTGACACAATGCTTCAGTTTGTTCAAGCATCATGTAAACATGTTGCATTTTGCACTTAAAATGAGCAGATTCTCTCCAAGCATTAACTAGAGCAATGGCTGTACACTACTGGCACAGCACACATGAACGTCATTTGGTTAAATAAAAAGTAGGGCCAAACACATAAGCTTGGTTATATTATCAGCCCCCCTCCCTGCTTCTCCAAACTAAGAGTGCTCTGACTACTGAGTACTCGTAAATACTAGTCAATCACACTTAAAAAGCAAAACATGTATTAAATACATATAAATACCCCCATAAAATCAGTGTTGTGTTTCCACCTTGTACTAATAATCACTTTTTTTCTAATTCAATCAAATGAAATTAAAAAGACTTTAAAAAGTCCCTTTTTGTTTTTGTTTTTGTCTGAAAACAGTTTGGGGCTTTACTACGTTATAAACTGACATGATGAGCGCCTTGACGTAGGTCCTGCTTTACTACCTGATATAAAGATCCTAATTGTTGATCCTAAAATGTATTTTTGATACTAAATTACCAAATTCCAGCAATCTAATTGGGTTTTCTTTCATCACTCTGCATGTGGATGTAGATCTCTATGTTCAGCTTATGTTTTTACTTTAATTTCCTTCAAGATATTGTTGATTTCACGAGCAGGAAAAGGAGAGAAATCATTCTGTTGGCTGCTCTTGGACGTCACAGAAGGTGCTGTTAAAGAAGTCACACCTGCCCAATCAAAGAGTGACATAATAAAAGATAAGCGCAGTTTTACGGGGAGAATGTTTGGCTGCACGTACAACACGGTCATGCATGGATGTGCACATCTACCTTGCGGTCACGACTGTTGGCATATTAACAAAGCAGAAGAACACACTGATTGAATTTGATTTCTAATCTCCTTTCATATTACTTCAAAAACAATCTGTGTGCTGCAGAAGGCTTTTAGCTTGTGATGAATAAATAAACAACACTGCCTAAAAACAGCGTATAAACAGCAATTTCTGTCCTCAAAATACATTAAAGATCAAAATTTCATTAGTTTTTTCCTTAATCTCTTTATAATAAACCATGCCCACTTCAACCCATTGACGGTACACAATGATAAGTCATAACTTAGCAGATACTGCAAGATGGAAGCTAACCGCTTACATGCTAACCAGCTAAGAGTTAGACATTTTGTTTCAAAACGTGTAGGCAGGCAACACGCATCTTTGTGTATTTGTATTTTAATAAACTTTCTAATGAAGCACAACCTAGAACTGGTCTCTTTCTACTTCTTGAAAGCCACAGACACTTTCAAAACAATTCAATCAACATTTCAAAGTCCACATTTTATGTAAAAAGCATGACTGGAGTTGGTTGGAAAACATTTCTACTGATTTGAGAAAACTTCATTGGAAATAATACTATAATGTTATAAAAACGGTATAATTATATAGTAAAACCAAAAAAAAAAGTTGATTATAATAAAAAAAGGCAGCAGAAAAATATTTTGCAAGTAGAAATATATATATACACACACACACACACACACACACACACACACACACACACACACACACACACACACACACACCTTATTTCGAATGATTGTATATTATTAAATTTATACAGTATTACTGGACTCGACCGGAGGGGACAGAAAAAGAAGCAAAAGAAAACAGAAAGGAAAAGAAGAAAAGAACCACCATAAAGAAAACAATGCAATCTGACTAGACTATGAACAACCTACTACACTTAAACGGACACATGACTGAGAATATCTAACGTTCCTGCAGGAAGACAAGGCCGACAACTGTCAGGAGCACCCAGGAAGGACAAACTAGATGAGGTAACCAAAATATGCCCCCCCCCACACACACACACAAAACATCCCATGTCTTTTTTCATTGTCTTCATTTAATTTATTAATATGCATTAATTTTTGCTTTCTCAGGCCTGCAGCACATGCCAAATAAATACTGCTGTTCAATCAGTTATATTTGGTACAATACTAGGATTCATGTAGAAGAGATGTGTCACAATTTGTGGGAGAAAATTAATTAACACAATGTACCTTAAAGAAACAGCAGTGATTAGCATATTTTTATTATCAAAACTTTTCTGGAAGAAACGGATGGCTTGTGCTCTGGACCAAATATTTCTACCAGCAACATGTTAAAAAAGCAAGTAAGTAGCAAAGGTTGAAGTGCAAGACTGTAGCTTTGTTCACCATATAGCGCCACCATGATATAAATGTGCAGAGTCAGTGCATCTGTTTATGGTGGTGATGATGTCAGGTTTGTTAGTGCAGCGTTCGACTGCCCTCAGTACTTATCCTCCTACATGTGAGCCAGCAGGTCAAGGTTTAGATCAGCTGAAAAGTATGAGCTCATGTAAACTGGAGCTCGATCACATTGTGTTTATTATCCTGAGCCACAGTAATGAGGGGTTAGTCCAAACACTGAAAGGGAAGAAGCAAAGAGAAATGCCCCCTTTGTGTTGGAGTGCAGGTTAACAGGTTCACAGAGCTTGACTGGGTCTCACAAAACCTTAACAAAATTTGG
Source organism: Atherinosoma microstoma (assembly GCA_037177055.1). Classification (NCBI taxonomy): domain Eukaryota; kingdom Metazoa; phylum Chordata; class Actinopteri; order Atheriniformes; family Atherinidae; genus Atherinosoma; species Atherinosoma microstoma. The sequence goes on from JBBBVU010000025.1 coordinate 6,735,823, forward strand.
CCTAGTTAAGGGGGGAAAAAAGGGAAAGAAAAATAAGAATTTGATGTCTCCATTAATGTGCATTAACTGAAAAAAAAAGACTTTTGAATGTGAAAATTTCCTGAATCTTAGATCTTCTTGGAAACTTGGTTATAATGGGATTCTCAAGTGCTGGAAAAAGCTTAAGACCTTTTAAATTGGGCTATATTTAATGCTTGTATTTGAAGGCAAGAACAAAAGACATGTAGGGTTTAGTATTTCAACATAAATCACAGAAACAGCTGGTCTGAAGCAGATCATTTTACTTACATTTTATATTTACATATATATCTGTCTACATGCTCACTGCATATAAATGCCAACTAAAGGATTTCAAAAGAAAACGTTGCCATGCGAAGGGTGTTTCTCACAGTTCAAGCACCTTGTTTTTACCTTGAAAGTACAAGGACAAGGTTTCAGTATCGCAGGGAAACTAACCTGTACGCTCTTTATCCTCTTATCTTAGTAGGCCAAAGGCAAACAGGTTTCACAGCAGAGGCAGCAAAGAGCTGAACCTCTCTTAAGGAGGCCAAATACCGACTGGAAGATATTAAATTCACAAAGGGCTTATAGTGGTTTTTATTTCAAACTGTCCAGCAGTTTTATATGCATGTTATTTCATTTACAATGCATCAGAGCACTAAGTGTATTGTTGGCAATGTCTCATGATGTCAAATCCACACTGAATTATAACCCGACTGAACATCTTATCTCCACTATGTTTTAGATTTTCATTAACCTCATTTTGAAACACCCATAGATATCGAGGCTCGGTTTAAATGCTCAATAAGCAGCATTTCCGTCAAAAAAGGGGTTTTTTGCTAGTAAATTTTAAACAGTTATTAAAGAACAGAAACACAAGTGTTAAACTTTGTGAACTATTTGAAGACGTTGATTAGATATTTACATTTAGCCTATTTTTCCTCAGGGAAATATCAATAAGGAAAAGGAATGTACGGTATGTATGATGACCAGATGTTTTTTTAATTTTATTGATTTGTTAACAGATAAATTGGTCCCTTTAAATGGACATTTGAATCTATTAGGAGCAGTGGCGGAGCTAGACTTTTATACATGGGGTGGCCAAAGGGAGATATGCCAAGACTTTATCAGGGGGGCATATGCTAAGAAAATAAATTATTATGTTCCTCTCTCTTACACTCACACAGTGCTGTGATAACTGTGGTCATATTAATATTAAGTTCAAAAAGGTCCATAGTAAGGTAAGTGATATGGGTTTACATCTTGGTTGTTATGGGGTGCGGTATGTGGTACTTGATCTGGTATTATGGGGATCGTTGGCTTCTCCCCCTTACAGCTTTGGTTTAGTATTTCCCAACAGAGTCAGAAGTGTCATTCTTACTCCCGGTCTCATCCCTAGATGAAACGGTATTGTGGGGGAAAAAAAACTAATGGTCAAAATTAATAACAGATAAGACTTTTACACAAATCTATGGTAACAAGCTGAAGCAACATGTAAAACGAGGACAAGTCTGATTAAAATCATCTATTATAAGATTATGTGAAACTAAACTTTGCCTCCTGTTTAAATTAAGCTGGATCACAGATCATAGCTCTAGCATAGTTGGTGCTAAGTAACTTGGATATAATTGGACCTTCCAATTAGCAAACAGGTAACATCGTGAATGGCTTTTTCAGTACTCTTTGTGCTTTACAGTATATTTTCAGCTCCAAAGTAGAAAAAAATAACCAAACTGAATTGATGTGTACTCTCCAAATACAGTCACTAAAAAACTAAATATGACATAATCTGCCCACTTTTTCTTAAAACTAATCTAGTGCTATTGTAGATCTAGATAAGCACTGCTATGTAGCTTCAGGCACATTTACAGCCTTTCATAACATTTGTAGCTATACTTGCACAAGGACAGAATTTCTTCTAAAAATGTGCAGCCACATGTCAATATTTTAAAAGGCTGGTTAATAAGGAAACCACTTTAAAACTTACTTCACACTGGTGTAGTGACACTAGTGATCCATGCATGTCTGGAAAGATGTTTCTGTCCTCCTCCAATGACCTGTCAATCACCTGAGCTGGCACCTGGAGTGTCCAATCAGATGTAAGAGGTGGCGTTTAGGCTAATGTATGCTCCCTCATTGATTCAGTTTTAGCTTAGGTTCAACCTGATCTGTAGGTGGTTTTTGTATCAACCACTGAGCATCTACACTTAGCTTTTAGTAGTGCCCAGTGTTCTGTTTGGGTTGGTGAGAAAGTGACCCTTCAAGTGGACACTGGTGAGGTCCAACATAAAGTGCCAAAGTCCCAGAGCTACAAGCAGTGAAGTGCATAGCTGGCTTTGCTTATTTCATGATGTCATAGTGATGCACTGACTTACTTATTTAAGCCTCACATTGTTGTTTGATACACAGACTCCAAAGTTCAATACTTCTGTCACCACTTTAAAAAAAAAAAAAAATTAGTCCCTTTACTGAAGGGGAGCACCTGCAGAGACGTTACTCAAAAGGAGTTCAGTCATAAAGAGACTCCTGGTCAGAACAGCAACACTTCTTATTTTCAACCTCGTTACTGTCACTATGAAAGCTCTACAAATGTCACCGCTTTGGGTTTTAGTTTACATTTGTCATCTTCAAGACATATAAATGTTAACATGTGTTTAAATTTAATATATTTTTCATAAAAAGCATTTTAATCACAAGTAATAATAGCTTATATTTGTGCTAATGCACTAACTTTTGGTCACATATGAGTGTTTTTCAAAGAAATGACTGCAGTGGGTGGTTGCACATACATTAGCAGCCCTTGCTGTGATAATCCACAAGCTAATCGTCCAGTGTGTTTTTAGGCGCTGAGTTCACGGCAGGCTGCTATTGATAGAGTCTAAGCACTTTGGAAATGAAAAGCGCATTTGAAGCCCCCTTATGAAGCCGCATTCCTGACTAATCCAGACAAGATCTGTGCTCTGCGAGGCCTCCAAAGCTCTCTTGGCATGGCAGAAAAAACAGAGAGAGGGAGGTCCAAGCCAGGGGGAAAGCACCTGAGCTAAAGAGTCATTAAATTAGTCATGTTTATATATACAGTACGTGTTGATGTCACATAAGAGCACATATCCAGAACTTTCCCTACAGGAGGTCTGGAAGTCGGAGCAATTGCTGATGCTTTTTTTTGTGTTCTTTGAGCCCTTCCAGGGTTGTTTTCTTTGGTGAAGCAAACTATTCTGTAGATTACCACCTTAATAGCGTTGCCATTGCTGTGAGGTTTCCTTGGGGTGACTGGTGTCCGTGCATCCTGCACCGGCAGAACATTTCAAATCATAGCCTGCATTTATCATTGAAGCCAAAACTTTTTCCAAAACAAAAAGATTGTGAGCTAAAGGGACAGGATATTGAGAAATGTATTTTCTTTCCAGTGTGGTGGTAAGCTGATACACACACACACACACACACACACACACACACACACACACACACACACACACACACACACACACACACACAC
>JBBBVU010000025.1:6854917-6867809 GCA_037177055.1 Atherinosoma microstoma
CACACACACACACACACACACACACACACACACACACACACACACACACACACACACACACACACACACACATAAAACCACCTGTAGTGACAAAAGTAAAATAAGAAAAGAGAGAGAGAAAAACAAAAAGTTATTTTCTGACACTTGGATGCATGTTTAGTCTGAAAGCCATGAAAACGTACCATCTAAATCTATATGAGCATGGTCCCTCTGGCTACTGTGCACCTCTTTGAGGCTGTTTCCTCTCCTGGAAAGCCTTTCTTTTTTGTTTTGGGGGTTTTGGATGGTGGAAGGGGAGGGTGGCGGTGGCGGGGCATTAGTTCTGGAGGAAGGATGTGAGTTTGCTGAAGAGCTTTTGTACAAAGAACATGTCCCACATTGTCTCCAGGGCGACGGCAATTGCCAGATGGAGCTCTCTTTTTTTTTTATTTTAGCACCCTCTGTTTAGTTCCTAAATGCCAGCTTTGCTCAGTCAGTTGCTTTTTGAACAGGAGCTGACTCATTCATTCGTGTAAGATTATGATATCCTCCATCATCTGACACCAAATTAAGACCATGCTAAATGTCAAGTATTACTTATTGATATGCAAAATGGCTCTGTAACATTAAACCACGCTTTGTTTCTCTGACCCAGTAACGGCTTTAGAGCTCAGAGTGACTCACACACCCTCGAACTGCTCAAAAACTTTGTTCCTACAATGCACCAGATCAGTATGTGCACAGATGGATCACAAACCCCTTTTAAGAAATCAACATTTAACTAATGATGAGTTGTATTAATGTAGCACATGAAGCATCAGTGAGGTTGAACTGGCTTTACTTCAGTCAGCCGAAAATACTTCATTTTGCACGTAGCTGCAAGTCTGCACACAAATACGAGAAGACTCTGAGCTCTTTTGTCCCGACTGCTCCAGTTGTCGTGGAAACGGCCCTTATGTAGTGTCACTGTGGTTTGGAAGCTTGCAAACGAGAAGCTGTGGTCTGGTTCAGCAACAAGATCTCGACACAGGCTCATATATGCAGACACACACACACACACACACCGTGCTACATGCTCATTTGAACTTTGATTGCCATACTTCAGTAGTCACCTGGTTGTAAGTCATCTGTGTGAGGAGTCATCACCAACTCTGACCAACACATATGACCCACATTTCCTCCACTTTGCCCGCCTTTTATCTTTTTTAAGCCTACTTCTTTGTTATTTCCTTTATTTACTAAGTAACAGTGTGGAGCAGGTGAGATAAAAAAAGAAGAAAAGAAACATGTTAAACTGCACAAGTCTCAAAGATTCCTTTTTGATATGTACGTAAATCAATATTTACTTTTATGGCACCTTTCATTAGGATAATGAACATAAATAATGATGATAGTCATAATGTCAGCAATATTAAGAGAGCTGGTTTCTCTGTTGTAACTTGGGGCATAACTGACAAATGCTGCATCTCCAGTTTTCCCCAGGCTGCTGGAGGAAACCTTGGAGGATGATCAGTTTTCTTATATAATTATTTAGAGAGTTAGTCTTGCAGCTTGGTCCTTGTCTGTTTGGAGCTTTTGCATGCAAGGCTGTGCAAATTAAAATCTATTCAGAAAGAAACTGGAAGTCGGCGTAGAGCTGCCGAAAGTGGATGAATATGCTCTCTTTTCTTGGTTCTGGTTTGTAGTCAGGCTGCAGTTATGAAATGCATTACACAAATCAAGTCTTCTTGAAAGAAATGCATGAATAAATCTTTCAGCATCTTTTTCAGTGATGAATTATCTAATGTTTAGTATATTTCTGAGATAAATGATGATTTTTTTAATCTCTTTTAATGTGCAACCTAGAACTCAAATCTGAGTTAACACACCCTGACTTGTGACCTCAGATTTGAACCAGGGCTTTAATTACCACATGTTACCAAGTACAGTACCTATTTTTTTTTAACATATTTTAGTCTCTTTTTCTTTCAGTCAGAACCAGTTCTTCTTAAGGACTGGTACAAAATGGATTGTTGACAAACTGGGAAGCATATTGGGAAGCTTCTACTAGGGCTGGGTATCATCACCAATTCCCTGATTTGATTCGATTCACAATAATCTATTTCGATTCGATTTCGATTTTCTTCGATTTGATTTCGATTCATTTAACAGCTAATTGTTTAACAACTTATTTTTCTTTAATCTCAGGTAACTTTTTTTTATAAAACACGGAGCATGATAATAAAATTGCTCTAAATTGGGTAACGTCATCATAAAATATGGACATACCTGCAAAAAATTAAAAAATTTGACATAAAAAAATCGATCCTTAGTTTTATGAATCGATTTAAATCGATTAATCGATTTTTTTAAACCCACCCCTAGCTTCTACTCAAAAAGTTAATCAGTGAATAAAAAGTGTGTGAAAAGTCAGCACATTGATGTAGTTTTTTTTGCATCCAGTGCAATTACATTGCTCAGACTGTTGACATAAAACTACTCATATAGAGGTGTTAAATCAGGTCAGTGGTTCTTTTTGAGGCTGTCATTTACAACGCATGTAAGAGACATTTAAGTGTCTGTCTGTATTTCAAGCTGCATAGTTATATGGAACAACAAAGTAAGGAGAAACTTCCCTTTGCCGTACGATGTAACTCTTTGATTTAAACATAGTGCTACAATAACCCAAAGAAGTGAAATGAAAATGTGCATAAACATCTGCAGTTGGAGTCCATGGTTATAAGCTGAATGTAGGAATCAGGGATGGATGCCAGAGATTATATCGGAATCAGTGAGAGAATGCGGAGATAAAGTGGTGAGAAAATGTTTCAACATTTGGCCTCAAAGTGAAACTGATTGCAGTTCAGTTACGATCCTGCTGCTGTTATATAACAGGCCTAGCTGATAAGTGGATGTCAAATACCTGCAAGGCCACACCGCTCATTTCAAATTCCTCTCTGTTGCACAGACGGTTAGCGAGTCTTTTGAAAGCATTGTGTTACATCATCAACACCTCAGTGCTCTTTTAGTGTGGATGTTTAACCTGTCTACTGTATGATTCTGGTTAAAAGGAATGTGCTGTAAGTGCTACTGGAGGCATAGTTTCTTTGTGTTTTGAGTGTTTTTCATGAGAATTCGTTGGTTTCCTTTTGTCAAGACCATCTTTAACAGAACTAATGGAAAGCATGTCTTTGAGATGAGGTCTGCTAGTTGTTCTTCACATCTAACCTCAAATTTACTTCATCTGGTGACAAATGTAGCCGTTGACTGCTGATTACAGATACTTTTTGTTGATTGCTATGCTCTCAAAGAACTGTGAATTATGGGTGTAAGAAAATATTCATTTACCAAAATATCGCAATATTTTGCATGATGATATTGTATTGATATTCGAAACCTAATATCAAATTTTTTTTTAATTTAATTTCAATTATTTTTATTTTTTTTTCCAAAATCAACAATTTGTCATATATACAAACAGTACACAGTGGTGGTATCGATATTCAAAACCACAATATCAAATTTTTATGAAAAAAACTTTTTGAAAAGATTTTTTTTTTCTACCCAAAATCAACAATTTGGTATCCATGCAAACATTACACAGCGGTGGTTCATTCCTGTGTTGCATCTAAAGTTGACTTTTTGTTAAAGTTTACTTGAAGAATCTGAAGCATTTTAATTTTAGATTTATATAGATGTGGATGTTAAAAGGAAAACAGTAAAAGTGTTTTTTTTTTTTTTATTTTGCACCAAGCATATTTTCTTTTGATAAATACTTTAATCAAAAATGGAAATATTCTATATTTATGACACACACTACTACTAGGTGCTGGTCAAAACAACAGTTGTTTCATACTGGACCCGAATAGTTTTTCCAACTTAAAATCAAAACCGTGAACCGAATCTGCCATGCTGACTAAAACAAAAAAGACAGACAAAACAATTTCACATTGAACCAAGCGCCAAATTTCATAACAGCACCTTCCATTGCCTAAGTGATTTAATAATTTATGCCACGACCCTGAATTGGATTAAATGGGTTTATAAAATGTGGATCTTCTGTGTGCCGCCACATCTGCTTAGAGCGTACCTGTGTGATCATTATGGGAATGCATGAAATATCCTTTGTGTTGCCTGCGGGAGAAAAGGGGAAAAAAAAGAAAAAGGGTGTTTTGTTAAAGATGTTTTTGTTTTTTGGGAGAAAACGTGACTGATAGTCGTCAGCATTAGAACTCCTGTTTTCTTTGGTCTGCCTTTGTGTTAACACTGTTTGAGAAGTCTTGGTTTTTCTTTATTTGAAATCCTTTTGTGCAGTAAATAATTCATATTTGTAACCCAAATCAGCTGTGTCAACTTCACTGAGATATCGTGCATATTTAAGAATAAGCTCCTCTTGATTCACAGAAACGGAAATGCAGAAAGGTTCAGCTCTGCAAATAACTCTTCCGAGTAGTGTTTGCATTACTGATTACTTACTACTTCAGAAGATGGTATGGAGATGTCACATAGATCAGGCTCACAGGGTTGGAGCTTGACTGTTGCCATGCCAACTGCAGATTTTTTTTTCCTTTTAAGTTTTTATGCCAGGTTTCAGCCATTCTCTAATGCACTGCTTCAAATTTAAAGAGGCTCATGGATGAAAGTGATATTGGTTTCTGGAAGTGTTTGACATCAACAGCATTGATTGTTTTGTTTGCAGAATAACCAGTTTGGCTGAATGTACATACTGGATCTGATTTGTTTGCCTTTTCAGCCTTTAGTTGTTTGCCTTTGTCATAGCAAGTGTCACTCAGCTCATGTTTCTTTAATAGTTCATTAATGGGACCTGATTTTCTGCTAGTTTTATACCTAATTCAATTTATATCAGCCTTTTTCAAACTCATCGAAATTTGACTTTCCAAAGGAAAAAACTATTATGGGAGTAGTTCCCTGTGAGTCTTAACATTCAATGAAAAGGCATGTTGAATAGCATCAGAAAAGGTTTCATTGTGTTGGATCATAGAGATTTAGAGGTACAATGGAAACATCATTGTCTTTTTTTCTGTTATTTTCTTTTGTTTCCTTAAAATATTTTGAAAATTTTTCTTATCATCGGACAGATTCCAAGGTTTAAAAGTTAATGGCCACCGTGAAAAAATTGTAAGTAAATTTTGTGTTTGATATTTGAATGAGTTTTTTTTGTTTGTTTTGGTTTGTGTGCCTACTGAGACTAATGCGACCCTTAATGTCCACCATGCCGTAACATCAGTGAGGAAAAACAAAGTAACCTACCGCCATTTGAAGCTGTCTACTCAACAAGATCTTTTGATATCTTTAAGATCAGAAAATATGAGTTTAAACTGCAGCAATTTCATATTATTATGATCTCTTCATTGTATGTGATGAGTGATGGTAAAGACGAATGCATCGTTACAACAAAGTTAAATAATAAGGCATGCATGATGTGTTTTTTCAGCATCAATATTCTGATGTCTGTATACTCAGTAATGACATGCAGTGTCAGCTAAAGTATACTAATTCAAGTTTGTCACCTTATATCTCATTTACTGCATGTTACAAATGGAAAAAAAATTAAATAATTCTCATTTTCCACGACTAATCTGCCAGAGAAATCTGCCTGGTAAAGCATGATCTGATCAGCTTTGGGACTCTACTATTCTGAATGGCAGAATTAGAAAAAATACTAAAAATGTGGAATTTGCTATTATGTGGTTGTGATCTTTTATCCTCACTATTTCAAGAGTTTTTCACCGTGCCTGAGCAAAATGAAACAGAAAAGCTGGATGAGACCTGCACTGACCGGGACCAAGTTTCCCCCAGAAGTTCAGCCGTGGCTAAGAGGTTATAAAAATAAAAAAAAAAACAGTAAGAAATCCAACACTTCACAGCTTTAGAATAACTGAAAAAGCTGTAAATATTGGGGTGGCACCCAAAAAAAAAATGAGGTGCATCAATGCAAAAAGTCAGTCTGGTCTGAAGCCCTGCGTCTGTTAAAGCTAACTTATTTCTCTGACAGAGAGCAACAAAGCATCCGTCTGGCTGTTATACCGAAGTCCTCGCAACCCTTCTGCTGGGCCCTCCTGCGGTGAGAGCAGTTTGGACCAGTGTCTCTCCGTGCATGCTCCAGTCTCCCTGCTCTCATTTAATAATTGCCACCCAGAGTTTGTTCATCTCTGGCGCTGAGGAAGAACTATGCACTGTTCTCGTTAACACTGCAAAGAGAGATGCAGTGGAGGAAGAAATAGTTTCACTCCTGAGGGAGGAGATCAATAATGATCGTCTTTTATTGCTACCTGGGTCAGCCAGAGCTGCAGAGGCTCCTCTGGTGTTGTTGCATTAAAACTAATTGTGTGGCGTTCAAGTTAAAGTGAATATTGCATAATTAATCATTTTCCGGTAAGCCTTGTTTGTTCAGTCTTGGGGATCAGACTGAACACACAAGCTGTGGTCGATCTTTGGGATGTTGCTACAAAATTTGTCCTATTTTTGCATCTTTTGATTAGAATGGAAATAGTTTTCCTATTTCTATTATGCTTCTTTTTAAGACTCATTTTCCATATCTTGGATCAGTTTATGGATAACAAAAATGCAGCAAACCTGCCCACTCTTAAAACTTTGGCTATTTGAGTTCACTATAACTTATATTGCTTCAACTTTCCAAAAATACTAAATAAAAAAAGCACAAGTTGCAGAACTTGGTGCATTTAATGGTGTTCCTTCTCAAGAATTCAGTGAAGAACAAGTTAGGTTTTAGGAATGATGACTAGTCATCTCAAAACCAAAAGAAAATGAACTTCTTGTGTTGGCATCGGTGACACAAGTGTCTGCCTATCCCATGTTGGCAACGAAGACAGAGCTATTTTACTATTTCCCTGCGTGTTGTGGGAGTTGGCCTACTTTCTGTCTATTGTTTATGCATCTGTTATGGTTTCCTTGGTGACGACACACAGACTCTTGTCTCTTGAGGCATTAATTTAGTATATGTCTAGGGTTGGTCTCATTGCCGGTGACAAATTCTCTTTAATAAATCGGAGTATTTTGATTTGCACCATTTTATTCTAGTTTAGTTTCCTTTGTATTGGGAAGTTAAGTGTATTCTCTATGTGGATGAATGCTGTCTTTAAGCAGCCTGCAGGACTTCAGCTGGAACTAGGCTGAAAGACGGGCTTGTGGTGGTTACATAAGTTGGCCTTTGTTGTATCATTGTGCCGCTGTGACGAGCCAGGCGCTGGCCACCAAAGGCTACTTCCAACAGTGGAAATGGCCTCATTAACCAGCAGCAAACAAGCATTTTAAAACATCTCAGTGATTAAGAGGCACAAGTATACCTTCTTTTATATCAGAAGTTTTTTCTTCAAAACATAAAAACATAATCTGGTCTGTATCAGGTCTTAAAAGTTGTTAAATACAATCCCAGATAAACAAAAATGTGGCTGTTTATCATTATTGAACAAAGACGGAGCCAAAATGCAGAAGCAGACTTCGGAAAAACCAAACGCGCCCAATGATTCAGCAGCTTGAACCATCTTTAGCGACAAAACCTTGAGGTCATTTTTTCTGTATGGTGTCATCAGTTTCTTACATTGTTCTTCACAACGTTGCTTTTGTTTTTCAGAGGTTTCCTCACATTTGATGCAGGTCTCTTTTAAGGTCCCCATCATGGAATTGCAATCATTTTCATCTGTGGATTTAAAGCCATTGCAGTTCCTCGATTCTTTTCTTTTCCAGCCATTCTGTAGATTTGCTGCTGTGCTTTGGATTATTGTCCAACTGCATGACCCAATTTAAAGCTTTCACCATTAAACAGATGGCCTCATGTTTGACTCTTTGGTGTATAAGGAGTAGACGGTTGACTCAGTGGTGCCAGGCATTGAATCATCATCCCCTCACCACCATGCTTGATGGTTGGTACGGGGGAGTTTGTGCTAACATGCTTTGTTTGGTTGCTGTGTGTATAACCAAACATCTCCACTTTGACTTGTTAGTCCTGAGGACATTGTTCCAGAAGTCTTATGAAAAGGTTATCTCCTGCCATCTTTCCAAACAAGCCACATTTATTCAGTGTTTTTATAATTGCACTGATCTCAACCTTGATATTTAACATGGCAGCTGAGGCCTGGAGAGTCTGAGATGTATCTCTTTGGGTGTTTTTCTGAAGTTTGTGTGATTGGCAAGACAAGTGTATTGTCACATGTTATTGTTCAACTGAGGTTATATTAAAGACCTGATGAGGACCAGGCAACTTTTTATTATGTCTTGATTTGTAAAAGCATAGAATTGAACGCAGGTCTTATTTCTTTTTCACACCTGTACATGAAAAAGCAACCGTAACAACATTTATCAGGTGTAATATTAAAACTTATTTGTTGCAAGTGTGCTTTTTAACCCAGTTCTAGGGTATGTACTTGGTTTGTCTACTGAACATTGGCAGCTGGACTTGGTTACTTTAAGCATGACCCACTAATGTACTGGTTCATATGGAAATTACCTTCCTGTTACACTTCTATAACTTCTGTTGCTTAGTGAAATGATAGCTTCTGTCCAAATGATCTAAATGCAAAGGAGCGTATATGACAAAGTTGTAAAATTGTTTACACAAGGAAAGGAGATGAATATGTCCCACAGTTTCCTGCAAGAAGTCAATCATTTTCAGACAGTCGTTCTAAAGTTTGGTGACGCAGCGTCCTCTTATCAAATGACTTGGTCAAGATTGAATCAGGATACAGAGCTTATAGAGGAGGTGTGTCATATAGTACAACAAAACATACATTTCTGTTTTTCTAAGGTTGTCTGAATGACACTTGACCTTGTGTACCCCTATATTAACACTGAACAACTCAGTGGTGCGTAACGTGGTTTATAAAAACTCCTCGTAGAAACAAACAGACTACAAACAATGTTGACAACACACACTGACCTCCATCTTTGTCCCTCTATCTGTCTCTCTGCAGTCGAGGGTGAGGGTCAAGGTCGCATTCTCCAGCGGTTTCCTGAGAAAGAATGGGAGCACAGTCCGTTCCCACAAGGCATAGAGCTGGTAAGTCAACACTAACAGCCATGTTTTTGTGTACCTCAGTGGCCAGAACAAGACACTCAGCCCTGTCAAGGTCAGGGGTTTGATTCCTCTGGTAACACAGCGGTTACTCTCAGTAATTATTGAAGGTTGTTAAATCAGATTTTTGGAAACACCAGTCAGTGTTACAGTGAACGTTCATGATCATTTCTTATTGTTGTTTTAAAACAGCATTTAAAAACTAGACTGCTGATATGAACACATCCATTTGCTTTACAAATACTCAAATACTAATATGTTGTAGATTTAATGAAATGAAATTAAATATACTTTATTTATCCCTCTTAGAGGGAAATTATTGTTGTAGCAGGTTTTTTTTATTTTTTATTTTTTTAAATGATGATAAACTGACATGATAAATGACGTCTTAATAAAATCAGTTAATATTGATTTTCTGTTGTTTCTTCAACTGTCAACACTTGAACGTCTCTTGTGGGGAAAGTAAATAATTGAAAGTTACACACAATAACCAGCTGGATTACAGATTAAATATTGTTTACTCACATTGTTCATCTGTAAATATGAAGGGATTTTTTTTAAGCTGGGATTTCAGAACTTGTTTTGTTTTGTTAATAATAGCCACGACCTGGATTATTAATCACCCTGAGGTGTTATTAAAACATGAGCCACATATTTTTTATGTACACTAATAATTATTTCCCTTTTTCCTCTCTTCTTTTCTTTCATTCTGTGATTCCAAATTTCATTCCCATCTCACCTCTGACCCCAATCCTGCCATTACCTTCCACCTTTACTCCCCTCCTCCTCTCTAGTTCTGCCAGCCCAGTGGTTGGGGGCTGGTTCCTGAACGGCAGCCCGCTTCCTTCTTTGTTGCGGTCTTGACTGACATCAACTCGGATCGTCACTACTGTGCCTGCTTTACCTTCTGGGAGGGCCTGGACAATCCACAGGTGAGATAGATTTCAGCTAGCTCTCGTGCATGACCGTCTAATGCATTTCCGAAGCTCGGGAGGGATTCAGACTAGAGCCGCTGCTCTTCTGCATCGAGAGGAGCCAGATGAGGTGGCTCGGGCATCTGGTCAGGATGCCTCCTGGACGCCTCCCTGGGGAGGTATTTTGGGCACGTCCCACCTGGAAGAAACCTTGGGGTAGACCCAGGACACGCTGGAGGAATTATATCTCTCGGCTGGCCTGGGAGCGCCTCGGGATCCCCCCGGATGAGCTGGCAAATATTTCTGGGGAGAGGGAAGTCTAGGATTCCCTGCTCAGGCTGCTGCCCCTGCGACAGGATAAGTGGAAGAAGATGGATGGATGTCAGGAATGTGTGTTCAAAATTATTTAAAGTAATAAAAATAATACCTATTCCTTCTCTCTATTCACCTGCAGAAGTCCGAGGCCAGAGAGGCAGATGAGGCAGATGAAGAGCCGGCCGTTGTCCAACCAGCTAAAGTCTTCGGTCCCAAGAGCCTGGTGCTGGTGTCCCGGCTCGATTACACTGAAGTTTTTAGAGTACGAAAACATCAGCTCTTCCAAATAAACACATGAAAACACTTGACATTCACTTTGGTACAAGCCAAAAATACAGTAGTTCAGCTATTTTTAGCATTTGCAAAGTAATAAACTAACTTATGACTTAAATAGCCCTTGTTCATCTTTGCTCTCTGTGTTTCAGAACTGCCTGGGTCTGATCTACACCGTCCATGTGGATGGGCTGTCGGTCCCTTTGGAAACGGTGATCGGAAACCTTCTAACCTGTGTCATCCCCATCGCCGGAGGCTCCCAGGTACAACTCCAGACATGTTCTTTATACTGATACGAAAAGGAAGCAGTCAAGGATGCTGATTCCGATTTTGGTCATAAAAACAAAGATGTCCCCGTGTGAACTGTTCCACCACGAGTAATTTCTTACAATGTTTTTGCAACTCCTGCCTTGCTCAGCAGTGCAGCTTTTCAAGGCAGCCAGCAGTGTATAAGAGCGGAGCTTGTCACCGCCTGCCAGAGCTACTCCTCGTTTAGCTTGAGCATCCAGCTTCGCATTTATGTTAGCTTGGTACAGCAGAAAAAGCATTGGCAGTGCTTGAGAGGCTGGTGGAGGGTTTTAACAGTCTGTGTGTCATTCGGGTAAAAATGGCCGATATTGAGTGATATTGTCGGGGTCACAGGTGTAAACATTTTGTCCATGGTTTGGTGGGAGGCATTAACTACAAATGGTTGTGAGATATTATCCGTGTAAGTGAGCTATGGACAAAAAGAAAAATATCCAAAACTTAACATATTTTTTTGTTTTTTCTTTCAGCTAACATTTAAAAAAATAACTCCTGATATTCACACTTACGCAGACTTCTTAATGAGACAGTTGTCCATTTTTATTGCTTGTATTCACATGATGCCACTTCTGCATGTGTAATAGGAAGTGGTGGTCAACCAGAGCATATGTGGCGACCGTGTTCTTGATCTCTGGAAAATGCTTTTCACCGGCATAAAGAGAAGCTGAGTCAAAGCTTGCCAGAGTTAGCCCTTGATCACTGTGTTGGCTAGGGACTTTCTCTGTTAGCTTTTGCTATTTTGTAGGTAAACTAAAGCTCACGGGACGCTAAAAGCCCTGAGCTGCTTTCTTGTTTTACTCATCAAGATTGCGGTTGCTAAGCAAGAATCCAACAGCAACATGTGAGCTGAGCTAATTTTGATATGAGCTACATTTTTAGTTTCATTCACCAGGAGGCTGTTGGTAATCTTTATGATGGAGATGACTAGTCAGGATTTATTTATAGCAACAATGCTATAAGAACACAAAAATATATTCTTAGTGCAGCAGAAACAATGTATAATTTGTCTTGAAGGGTATTAATTCCAATTGTTTTTATATATCCATATACATAGAAGTTAGTGACCTCCAAGCTTTTCCATTTGCTTTGCCGTGTAGAAGCTAGTCTGAGACACAAGATAGTTTGAGATGGGGAACTAAACTGGTGGGTATTTCTCCAAATCAAAACTTTCTGTGATAACATATAAGCCCAACTAAACTTATATCAAACATCGTCACATTAAATCAGGTTTTGTGAAAATGCTCATACACGTTAGCATTTACAAGCAGCGGAGAGATTGTTTAACTTTGGAGAACATTTGATCAGTTTTAATTCAACTTTATTCTTGTATGTAAATCATCTTTTTTTAAATTATTTTGCCTCTACACAGATATTCTTTCTGTTTTATAATATATATATATATGAATATATTTCTTTTTACAAGCAAGCTGAACCATGCATTCAGATGATTTACTCCCGGTGCACGTACAGTAGGAAATGTCTGATGTTCTCTGAATGCACACCAGCTACTGGTTTCCAGATGTTGTAACCCATGTGTGTCATTTGTGTGCACCCTACTGTACACTGGCTCCTTTGTGTTTACAGATAGATGAGTCGCCAGTTTGTAGTTTAGACAGAGTTCCCCAGGCCCTGGCCTGTGACTGGCTGCTGGCCTGTCTCCAGGTAACTTTCCTGTTCTGTAAGCTTCACCAATCAACAACCAGCTCGATGTGATTGATTCTGTTAATCAAACAGACCGGCAATGTATTTTTTTTCTTTCTTTAAGGAATGTTTTTTCTTTCTTGTATTCATTTCAAATGATTGATGGGCTTCAGCTATTTTTTGACCTGCCTTTTTTTAATGTGTATATGTGATCAAACTTTCCAAAGGATCGCGTCAAACATCCCAAACATTTAATTTCTCGTTTCCGTCTCATGTTTTTCTCCACCTTGATTTGCTTCAGCTCTCAATAAGCCTTTAAGAACACCAATAAAATTCAAGCTGTTTCCTCGCTCTCTAAAGCACACACACACACACACACACACACACACACACACACACACACACACACACACACACACACACACACACACAC
>JBBBVU010000025.1:6867909-6893676 GCA_037177055.1 Atherinosoma microstoma
ACACACACACACACACACACACACACACACACACACACACACACACACACACACACACACACACACACAGAGATACAAATTAAAACCGGTTGCTGTGCAGGTCGTAGTTCAGTCGCTTGGTGACCATATGGGACGGCAGATGGCTTCCTGCTGGGCAGTGCAGCATCTGAATGAGAGAATCAGATCTAACCGGTATTAGCACACATACAGACCTAAACAGCAAGGCTAATGCTCAACTCTTCTAAACAAAAAAAACAAACCACACACATCTGAAAGCGTCATCATTCATCAGCTCACAGGTCAGACTTGTGTTTAGTCCCGATGGACACATACGAAAGCATTTGTACCGATTCTGTCTTCCGAGAGCAAACAGTTCTGTTCTGGTGACTCAACGGGAGGGAAGGCCACTTAGAAAGAGTAACAGACACTTAAACACATTCCTGAAGCCGTTTAATCACATAAGACTTCTGTCACCATCGATAAATCTCTGTCCTTCCTGTAAATTTGTTGTTTCACGTCAGCCTGTGTCCAAACACACTCAGGCAGCATGCCGATCGTAGAAACGTGACAGAGAAATGAGCTCTGGCTGTTAAACCACACGTCTGTTACACTTCTACTTTATGTCTGGGATTAAGCACCTTTTTACTCTTATATAATTTCCCAATCTTACCTCAGCTCAGATAAGTATGTGAGGACTAGAACACATTTCATATTTATTGCCTCTAATTTAAGTTGCAAAAACGTAGTATGTCTGGCTAACTAGTTTACTTCCTGTTTTGGTGACCCAGCATTTCTTCCAGCACAAAGTTGTATTTTATTTTTATGCCTTAGCATTGGCGACGACAGCTGTGGTTTGAAGAATTACTGTATGTTTTTAGTCTGTCCTTCCATCATTTCATCACATTCTCGTGAATGCTGTATCTCAGGAACACGTTGAAGGCATTTCTTTAAATTTCTAAATATTAGGCTCAAAGATGAGCCAGATTTGGTTGTTGGAGACATTTTAAGGCTATTTCCCAAATGTTTAATATGATCAAATAAGGACTAAAGATGAGCTTCACTGATCACATTTACATTACAGAATTTATCTACACTTTTTAAAGACAAGTAAATGTCTCAATCTGACTAAAATTTAACAAAATGTAAACTCTTCCACACTCGGATTATGCCGTTGGAGGTGAAACGTACAGGCTTAGCTATACTCAATTTTAGCTTAGCTTAATTTTTTTTGCTCCATGACAATAAGATTGTTTATTACAGCTGAATTCCCAATAAAGTTGCTGTTTTTCACATATTCTTCTATTTCTTTTAGATCGCTTAACACGTCAGAACTTGCGACCGCAAAGGAGACCATTAGACTTTATCAGGTCACGGTTACTGAAATTATTTCCAGATTTTAAAACTGGCAGCATCATCTTAAAAAAAAAAAAAATGCATTGATGTCATTCAACTACATTTATATGTATGATGTAAGAATGGGCATTTCCAGAAAAGATACTAATCAAAATCACAGAATTATTCAACCATTATCCAAATACCCCACCCCCACCTGCAGGTGCTTGTTGCTGGTATTACCATGTGCACAAGCTGTTTTCAATTTAGCCTCCAATATAGGGTTTCCAGTTCGATGGAAAGTATATTAGCAAAGTTTTCTCCCGCTCTGTTTTCGACCTTTCACCTATAGAACAGAACTGACCTGTCCCAGTTGAGTACGTAATGATGCAGCGGTGACAAATAACTCGGTTGTAAGTGCTGTCTATGAATCTGCGGTGAGAGACAACTTTTTAAACTTGCTAGCTTGTTTTTCTTGACCGGACTGCACGGCTTCATAAATCGACACCACCTTATGGTAGCGCATTTCTGCCAGGTACTGGTTAACAGTCACATATCATGATGATAGTTGCACAAACTATTTAATTTCTTGCAATAAAATGACCATTCTAAATTTATTCCCTGTCCCAAGTGTAATGATCTCCCAACCAGAGTTAGAAGCAGAATGTCTTCATGAAATGGCCAGATTGCTCTTTAATTGTGGCTTGACATCACATTTTTCTTGCTAATGTTTGCCACTCTGGATCAGAGGAATCTGGAACGTAAACTGTGACCAGACTGCTTGTTTATTGATGAACTATTTTCTGATTGGTTTACATAAAATAACAAAGCAACCTTGTTGTTTATGAGAGTCCCCCAACGCAGCGGTAGTTTAAAAAAGGGAATCCGCACTCCTACAGCTACATATCACTCTTACCTTTGATCTTTATGTGTGTGTGTGTTGGAATAAGAGTGTGTACGTGTGTGTGTGTGTCGGTGTGTGATTACCCCACATTTGTTTTGACTTGTGTTTACTCCGGAAACAAAATCAATGGCTCTTCGATTAGAAACTGAGCCGTTACAGGAACACGGGAAAAGTCGTCTCTTAAACTAATGGGAATTCCAGAGAAAGGGAATTCCAGCTCCTTTGTTTCACAGCCTGTCACACGACCAGTTTCTCTGACTGGAAGTGAGATTGTAGATTAACAAAACTGAGAGAAAAAGCCACATCAAACCGAAAGTTGCGTTAAGTTCTGCTGGGGGTCAGGGGACCAGCGTGTGATCCGATCACATGAGGATGCACACTTTTGTTTTTAATGTGGCCTGTAAACTTTTTTTTTATTTCAGCATTGTGTCATTGGAAGGTGGTTGCAGTGAGGGAACTCAGCTGTTCCTAGTATCAGTTGTAGTACCTGTTATGGTTAAAATAAAAATAAAAAGTCTTATCGTGTCAGGAAAAGGTTCAATTGCGGTCACATGTTTTCAGTTTTGGGACTAATAGAAATCCCCTCATTAGACCAGATCTATTGCTTAATTGATTTCCAAACCACACATCTGGATCTGGGAGATGACGTAGCACATAAACTCTCTGGAGACTTTTTTCGTCTCTGTTGCTTTTGTTGAACTTATAATTGAAGATACTGTAATGTGTGCCGTCAATTAATTGCTCAACTTCGTTTTGCATGTGTGTGTCAAATTTGATGTTTGCATTCATCATATTTATGTATGTTTTTTGTTTTTTTTACAGTCATCATCTTACAGTTCATGTTTTTTTTTTATGTAAATGTTTGCAGCTTTTTTGTTTTGCCATGCTGATACATGACTCTCATACTGTTGTCAAGTTTGGGCATTTTGTGCCCTCAATGCTAATGTTGCTAACCTGTGTCTTATCCTGTTGGGTGTATGCATATGTGCGTGTGTGTGTGTGCGTGTGTCTCTGCTGGATGCTTGTGTAGCCGGGCCAGGAGGAGAGAGAGGAGAGTTTGGTACGCCAGCCTACTTTCAACCCCCTCCCACCCTTTTCCCCTCGCTGCCAATCAGCTCTCGGCTTTCTCAGTTTCCTTTTTCTCCACCCGTTTCCTTCAGCCGGTTCATGCACACCTCCTGTTGCAGAACTAATCCAAACGCTTTTTTATTATGCCAATACATGACCAACAACTGATCTTGTGTGATATCTGTAGCTTTGATGAGGATATAAAATGGAAAAACCATTTGATTTTGTTATAAAAAGACATAATAAAATTTAAATGTGTAAATTCCAAGATTAACATAATTTAGAATAACATTTGACGGCATTTTAGTCAGTTTTCTACTCGTTATATAGAATTTTTAATGTGTAAATATATTCTTCCTGATCGAAAGGAAACCCTTATCAGATCTGACGTGTGGAACCACAAACAGAGACTGGGTTGAGCACACCTGATCAGATGTTGAATCAGTATTGATCGCTAACCGACATTGTCGCTGCTGCTGCTGCTGCTGCTGTTGTTGCTGTTGTAGCGAGCATGAGAAAACGCTGCACCTTTTTCTGGCCTCTGCAGCCAATAATGACCGGTGGACTTTCCTTTTGTTGTTCTGTGTTCATTTTCAATAAGGTGGTGAGTCCGAATCATGTCCCCATGCAGCGGTGTTTAAAAGTCATGTGATCTTGCATCAAGCAGTCTTTATTTTGAGTTTCGGCCTCTTGTTGTACTATATTGTTTGACCAAGCCTATTGATTCATGGTTTTGCAGTCTAAAAGATGTAGTTGAACTTCCAGATGTGCATCCAGTCAATATTTAAATGCACTCAGAGATCCTGACTCCAGTTTTCTTTCTTTTAAAAAAAAGAAAAAAGAAGTATTATCTGTTATTGAACAACTCTTTATTGTCACCTTTACATTTCAGCTGACTGCAGTTGAGTTAAGACTTATTCCAAGACACACTTTTGTCATATTTCATGTCAGACATCAGTGGAAAATTCTCCTCTTCATCACACCTGTCATGTCTCTGGGATTTCTGTCGCCCATAAAGGCTTTTTTGCTGCGGTGTTGGTGGTGTTTTGCAGTAAGGTCGTTGGCATGGAGTCCTTTGCAGCCTCATTCACATCCTGATTGGCTGGAATGGCTTGGGTTGTATTTGACATGTACCTGCTAAGCTTCTGGGATTCTCCATCTTTCTGTCTCTGACTCACGCTGCTCTGTGGACACGCACAGCTCTGATTAAACCGCACCGTCAAACCCTGATCAGAAACCACCTTTGTTCTCAGGTTTTCAAACCCCCCCCCCCTTTTAATCCTCCTCCTCTCCCCTCTCTGTTATTCTATAGCGGACTATAACATTAGGCGCCGGTGACCGTCAGGTTATCCAGACCCCCATCAACGACTCCCTTCCTGTCAGCGGCAGCAGTGTGGCTCAGCTCTTCAGACAGCTTGGTATGAGCAAAAATGAAATTGTCTTTATTTTTATTGATTTATTCATTTTGATTATAGTGTAAAAGCTGTTCCACTAGCCTAATGCTTTCAAACAACATGCTAAATCTGACCATATTTCCTTGAAGAAATTTTTTTTTAATTAGTACAAGGAAATTATGTAAAATGTGTGAGCAACATTTGAATCCATTGTGAAGATCTGTGCACTGTTTCTGTTTCATTTGCTGTATTAATGCTACAGATGTCAACAATTTAGTCCTCTGTAAAACATCAAGTATCATTAATACTTTACTGTGAGCCGGTGTGAGCTGAAAACTATAAAGATGAAATCAAGAATCTAATTGAATTAATATACAAGGCCATTTGAAAGCAAACTAAAGTGTTATACTTAACATTAATGGACAATAATGACATAGAAAAGAAAACAACGAACACATAGAGAACACAAACAAATTATAATCTATAAAAGAAAATGAGCTGCGCAAAGAGGAAAAGATAAAATCAATGAAAACACCAGGAGTCTAAATGCTGTTAAAAGCCAAGGAGAACGGAAATGTCTTCACATTTGATTGACATTAAAAAGAAACAATCCCCCTTACAGTAATTAACCTTGACTGGAGAAAGCTGAAAGCAGCCTTTCAGAATATCTAAGGTGGGGATCTCAAACTGTCCTGCAGGTTTTAAATGTTTTCCTGTTTTACCACACCTGACTCAAATTAATGGGCAATTGTGCCATTAACAACAAGTCGTTGTGTCAATTTAATTTGAATCAGGTGTGTTGGAGCAGGGAACAGGGTCAGGGCAGGGATCACCAACTCTGGATCTCTGTGGCCAGATTTTACCCTGCTGCAACACACCTGAGTCAAATTAATGGCTCGTTAAGATGCTTGTGCAGAGCTTGACAAAGTGTTGGAGGAACATTTTCTTTGAATCAGGGAAACAGCAGGGAAACATCTAAAACCTGCAGGACACCGCCCCAAGAGGTCAGGAGTTGGTGACCTCTGGTGTAAAACCTCAGGGGAAAACACACGGGAAGAATTTAAAATCAGTTTTTAATCGGAACAAGTGGAGAGATGCAAGAACCGAGGTAGGGTTTCTTTCTGGTTGCTGTTCTCGCTGCAGAATTCTGTACCAGCTGCAGATGGGATTATAGAGACAAGCAGTACAATAATGTTGGGTTGATTTTGAATGAATAAATAAATATAGAAAAGATTGCAGTTAGATTAAGAAATGTAAAAAATAAACAAAAAACTAAACAAAACTCTACTACATTATAATTCATATAATAAAAGTATTTTTTTCATTTTATTAAAATTTGTTCAGGCTCTTCACATCATCACCACAAAATATGGATTTCAGTTTAACAAGGATTCCTCGTTTAGAAAAAGAAAACAAACAACTTTTTACCCCTGAAATTATCCGTCAGATCTCAGATCTGAATCGAATATGACTCCCAGATTCCTTGCATAACAACGGCCCCAACAGGCTTGCTCAACCCACGGAGATCTGGGGACCAAAAAATAACCAGCTCAGACTTGGTATCATTTAACTGAAGATAGCAATTAGACACCCAGCATTTTACCTCCTCAAGAAGGATGGGAAGCAAACTGCTGTTAGTAAGATTATAAGATTAGATTTCTGACCTTCAATAAACTTGTATTTAGATAAAAGAATGTTCTTACACTGTGTGTAATCTCTAATGTTGTAGTTTATTGTCCATGTTACCAGCAAACATGAATAAGTAATAAATGAAATCATAAAAATACACTTGTTGACATCATGAGTAACAGATTTAAAGCACCAGTAGAGCCTCGTTGTCTTACTGTCTGAAAACAGCAGATTTACTTAAATGTTTGAATGTCTCCGCTGCAGTCGTCACGTTTCTGCTTTGTTCTCCCTGCAGGTATTATCAACGTGCTGTATCTGTTCTGCGCTGCCCTGACGGAGCATAAGATCTTGTTCCTGTCCAGCAGCTATCAGAGACTAACCGACGCGTGCCGAGGACTGCTGGCCATTATGTTCCCCCTGAAATACAGGTGTGCGCCCTCTCCTCACTCTCTGGGTATTTTGAACTGACGTTTGTCATGTAAAGCCCCGTTTATACTAATTCCTTTTTTTGTGTGTGTTTCCTTCAGTTTTACCTACGTTCCCATCTTACCAGGAAAACTACTAGAAGTCCTGAGCACACCCACCCCCTTCATCATCGGTGTCAATTCGTTTTTCCGCTCCGAGACACAAGAACTGGTGGGTTCAGGTTACTGCAAGCTAAAAGATGCATAAGACAAATGAAACTCTGCCAGGCTCTGGTGTTGCATGAAAAGCAAGAGGAAAAACATACTTCATCTGGTTCTGATAATGCTAAACCATCCATCCTTTTAGTTTGACATAATCAGATAAAAATGATTTCAAAAACATTTTGCACAGGATAACACCTGTAAATATTTTCCCTTGCATGTTATATTAATTTATTCAGACCAGATTCAACATGTACTTGTTTCTGAGCTTCTTTTAGAAAAACTGAATGTTTAGGTGGCTATTTTTAAACATTATGAAGGTTAATAAAGCTTTTAAACAACATCTCAGGTCCAAATGGGTTAAAATTAGCAGTAAGAGGGAGGTTTTCAACAAGAGTATGGAAAGAAGAAACTATTACGGTAGCGGAAACACATTTCAATGCAAGTGTGAACGCAAGTGGACTTGTTGTGTATCTAACCTGGATAACCTGGTTTGGGGGTGTGGTAGCCTAGTTACAGAGGTGGGCTTGGGTCTGGAGGACCTGGGTTCAAGTCCCTGGTGTGACAGTAGAAATCAACCATTCTAAGTCCCTGAAGAAGGTCCTTAACCCCCCCCAACTGCTCCCCACTGCTCTCTAGTATATCTAGAGATGAGTAAAATGCAGCGACTAATTTCCCAATCGGGATTAATAAATTCAAAATAACATAAGAAAAAAAACAAACATAAGCGTATGTTAAAGCAGTTTAATTCTACCTTTCTGCTATAAACTGATTAAATGACATTGTCCCTCATTCACCACTGTAATTGTTTTATGGGAGATTGTTGGCAGCAGAAAATGTTGGCAGCACACTCCCAGCACGAGGAGGGAAAAAAAACAACTCCTGAAGCAGTGTTGTTAAGGAAATGCAGGACGAACACCTGCTGCTGCTTTCCAGCTGTGAGATGGAAATCTGAGCTGCGTGCAAGGTGGTGGTAATCTCAGTGTTGAAGGCTTGTTAGACCTGAATCCGTCAAAGGAGGATTTTCCAGCAGCAGACCCTCATTTCCACTGAGACGAGGTTTGATTACAGGGGAGTGGGTTTCATGTAAACTTCTACTGACCCGTTAGAGAGCAGTTCATCTGTCTTTTATTAAACTGCTCCTCCTGCCACCTGCTAACCTTTTTAGATTCATAAGAAGCTAAAACAATGCTCTTTACAAACCTTACTGGTTAAATTATACCAGTAACTTGAGAATAATTATTGTCTCTGACTTGTGATGAAAGAAAATAATATGCTGCTGTCTTATTAAGGCTTGTTGAGTGTGTAATGAATGTTGCTGGTAAACGGCCGCATCGCGCTACCCGATGGAGCCGTTATCTGGGCCCACAACGAGATGCTGTGTTTTGTCCATCAGTCACCCGGCCATTATCAGCATCCAAGCAGTCATCAGGGTCAGAGGGCATCGTCTTGGCAGCCTCTCTGTCTGTCCGCAGAGACACACTCCATGAATTTGTGGTTTTCGTTGTTTCGCATAATGAGCAGCTGCTGAGAGAGACGACTTTCTCCATCTCTGCTCACTGTCACGCTGCTGTTTTAGTCAACAATCCTCAAACTAAGAAAAAAAAAGTTTTATGTTTTTTTTATTTTTTATTTTAAGTTGGACGTGATCATCGCCGATTTGGACGGAGGCACCATAACCATCCCTGAATGTGTCCACATCTCCCTGCTGCCTGAACCCCTGCTACAGCAGACCCAGACTGCACTATCCATGGTAAGAGCTGCAGCTTGAACACCCACCCACACATCCATACCGCCATAAAATCTACTGATCAGTTCTGGGAATTGCCTTAAAAGATAAATTGCAGGGGGGTTTCTGCAACACAAGAAAGGTGAGACGAGATGCATTTTTTGTGGATTATTCCTTTTATATTATAAATAATTTGCTGTATTTTTTTTAAACGTTTTTCATGTAGAACAGAGAGCTTTTAAAAAAAAATCTTTTCACTTTTTAATTCAAAGTTTTGATGATGCCAGCTCAGCTGACGGTACGATCTTATCAACCTCACACATTTATTTATTTTTGTATCAAGCCCTGTCCACGTGCTTCTACTTTGTTGGCTTCATATCAAGCACTTCAAACTCAACCCAGCTCATATCAAACACTTGAGACTCTTCCAGTACTCCAGTGCCAGCCCATTCTGAGAAATGCTTTTTATCTGTGTAAACATGGTTTACCAGCTTCCTTATTCTCTTATTGACATATGCAGAATGCATCAGTATGTCATAACATATGTATAATAAAGTCGTGGGATTTGTTGTTAGTCATTGCATCAAGTTTCTCAGGTATGTTGATTTTAAGGGATATATTACAGGAAATTGCACACTGGATATGCTGATAATTCTTTGTTATATTAGTTATGTGTAAATATTTCATCACTACAAGTCATGAATCAACCAAAGAGAAGCTTCCAGACTTGTCTGGAGGTTGGTCACGTTTAGTGGCAGGTGTATTGTGTTGCATTCTGCCAAATCCTGTCATAAAGTTGGTTGTGATTATCCTATAAATAGTTATATATATATATATTCATAAGAGTACTCTTCCCTTATCTTTAACAGATATCTTTATTATGTTCCTGTATTGACAAACAGTGGACATGATGAGGACTTTTAAACGCTGATTTACAGAAAAGGCAACTCCCAAAAGTCAACACCGAAACAGAGTCCATTAAAGTAAAGTTGTATGATGATTTTAGAGAAATAGAGATTGGCAGCAAGATAACGAGCCCAAGCAGGAAAAGCTGCAGGAATGTTTTCAGGAACTGTTTTTTTTTTCTCTTTTTACCTTTGCAAATGAAAATCTGAAAACTTTGAAGGAGGGAATGTTCCAGAAAGATGTTTGTGATGTTGATGGGATTAATTTAATAAATTGTAGCAAATTATTTAGCTTTTCTGTTAAGTATTTTCACTTTCTGATACTTTGTATTTGCACTCCACTGTAATTAGATACTTTTATATCAATATTTGAGTATGTCTCAACCAGCAAAGATGATAAACAATAATCTACGAATTAAAATTAATTAGGATAAATACCACACGCAGATTAAGATAAACTAAAAATCTGTGTGTGGTTGACATATTTCTAAATTTATAAAATGTTAGAGCCACAGTTTATGGCCCAGAATAACATCAGTCAACAAAAAGTGGAGCAATTCCATTGTTTTGTTGCAGAATTGAGCTTTTTTAAAGTCTTTATGTTATTGATCCCATCTTAATTTTGATTTATAGTATATCAGATGATCAGTACTTTCACTTTTATAGAACCATTTGTGAGTATTTTTACATTGTTGTATTCATCTATTTAAACCTGTTTTACTACTGTGAAGCCACACTGAGAGATCATCATACTCTGTCTCCTCCTCTTTACTGGAGCCAGTTTGCTGCTGTTATGATTGCAGCGATTTGTAAAAGAAGATGATTCATTTTATTTGATTATTATCTTTGTACAAAAAGAAGAGATTAGTTTATTGTAAAAGATTAACAGACTTGTAGTAAACCAACCCGTTTTCCCACTACTGCTTGCACAGGGCTGGATTTTTTTTTTTGCCATTGTCATGTTACTGTGGCAGAGGGTAGGACGTGTTTATTTAGGAGAGGCTGGAGTCGGCGTTCTTAACTCAGACAGTGTGTGAATGATGTGAAAAGTTGGAATTTTTGTTTTTTTTTTAATACAGGATTTTCCCATGGACTCTAACAGTATATTACGCAACTGATCATGAGATGACTTTTTAAATGTTTAAACACTTGGTTTTCATTTAATTAAATGCTACCCAGGTTTGTTTTTGTTTTCTTTTGTGAGAACTGTGCTTTTGCACTTTAAAATGTCTGTTATGTAAATGTAGACTTTATTAGATGCACCTTGCAAGTACCAGGTTGGACCCCTTGTGCCTTCAGAATTGCTTTAATTCTTGGCATTGGAAATATTTCTTGGAGATTTTGGCATGATGTGATCATTACACACACTTGCTGCAGATTTGTTCATCAGAAGATGACACACTGAGGTCATAAAGGGATGGACATGGTTAGCAACAATACTCGGGAAGGCTGTGGTGGTTAAACCATACTCTGCTGGTACTAAGGAGCCTAAAGTGGGCCAAGAAAACAAGGCACTTTGGTCCACTGGATATTTTAAAACCCTAGAGATGGTTGTGTGTGAAAGTCCAAGTAGATCAGCAGTTTTTGAAATACTCGGACCAACAACCGTGCCTCGTTCAGTCACTTAAATCTCTTTTCTTGTTGTCTTGACCATGTCCACATGACTAAATACATTAAATTGCTGCCATGTGATTGACTGATTAGTGTGAATATAAGTGTGAATATAAATATAGTATAGGGCAAGGAGCTGTGTTAAAATCATCTACTTTAGTCTCTTCTGATGTCATTTGATTTATTTTTAAAACTGTGTCATAAGTCAGTGAACACCCCACCCCCCCGCCGTCCTCCCCCCTTGTGAGCTGATTGTGCCACAAAGATCCTGCTAGGGTTTCATTTGGTTTTCAGTAAAAGCTGGTTAATGTTGTGGAAAGTTGACACTGATGTGTGTGTGAACCCTGTAATTACTGAGCTTGTTGTTTTATGTCGTCCCATTCCAGTAATATTATATAATCAAACTGCCAGCAGTTTTTCTGTGTCAAAGTATCCACAACAACCCTCTGAACTTGAGCCCACTGACTCGGGTCATCTGCTAAATACCTAAGATATTAAGACTTATAATAGATCAAGATAAAAAAATGTTCTTGTGAAATTCAGTGATTGTCCTGCTTGTGTTTGTGTTTGTGTTGGTGGCTGCCCTGTGTGCTTTATGGCTTGTAACCTGGAGACTGCTGTGTGTTGTTGTGCTTGATCCTTATCACTCAAAGAGAGGTTCACTGGGCTGTAGGCCTTTGTCCTCAGTCAGCAGAGCGTTGTGTGGACACTCTAAAAATGGAAGATGAATGTCTAATTGAGCTCAGGAATAAAATTATATTTTATTATTTTAGTTGCTTTTGGTGATTTGAATGTAAATAGAAGTGATTTTGTTGAATTAGCATGTGATATCATCTCATATTGATTTCTGATTCCTGAAGCGAATCAATCTTATATCAAATCATATTATGATCAAAGTTGTGATTTATGCCCTTTCTGTTTAAGATAATAAATATTTGATTTACTGTCCTTAAAGCTTTCAACACAGAATTAAAAGTAGATTTAAAGACACTTTAAAGACAAGTTTTTCTCTAAGAAGATGTTGACTAACCCTTTTATTACAAATTAAAATGATAGTAAGATACTTTGAGTAGCAGAGCTCTCTTTTCAACCATCTCTTTACATCTTTGTTCTCCTGTGTTGCTGGTTTTGGGGGTGAAATGAACTTCTGGCCTACAGCACATCGTTGGGGATCTGCAGCTTTATGTTTGCATGCAAATGTGAATTTGGCCACATATTACTCTTAATTAACCTTAAAGCAGTTGAAACTGAGAGAGCAAGTAGCACTCACACTGGCACACACAGGAAATGTAGCTCCCCCTACCAAACACAAAAACGGGCAAATACTTGGCCAGCAATATGGGTTTCAGATACTTACATTTCCTTCGTTAGTTGGTAATGATTTCTTCTCCATCTTAAAATGAGTCATTAGATCAGTACAAAGTTTCTTAATTATGTTATTCATGATATATGATTATATTCTAAACTGATAATTGATTATCTAAAATAAAAGATAAAGCTGATTATTTATATGAATAGGTATTTTGAATATATTTTATTAGGGAAAAAGCTTAAAAGATGCAGAGAAAGAGCAGTCATACATACAGATTTAAAAAAAAAAAGACACTCCTACGTCTTCTGGATTATTACTTTCCTCCCCCAGGCAGTCATCTTTTAATTTACAGCCCAGTGAACAGTATGAAACCACGAAGTTTCTGTTGGAATGCTGTTATCTGAGACGTCCTCTGGTTACAACTCGGCTCAGATGCAGCAGGAAGCCGAACAGCAGAAGGGGCAGGGAGATGTGGTCAATTCTGATTTATTAAGGCTTTGTGCTATATTGCTGTTGCAGGTTTTGGATCCGGAGCTGGAATTCGCTGATCACGCCTTCCCCCCACAGTCCATGCAAACCTCTGCACTCAAGATCCAGGCAAGTTGTTAAAATAAAGACAAACATGGCTGATATTTCATTGTTTTTAGATCGATTGGTTTTATACAGCAACAGTAGAGAGATGACAGGAAGTGAGAGGTTAGACATGGCCGACAGGGCACCAGTGCTGTGATCTTTGGATAAGTTAAAGACCTTTTATCCAGTGCTTTAGCCATCAGTGAGTTTCACCTTTACCCAGAAAAGTCAACGGTGAAATTAAAGAGTCTTCCTTTAACCTGACCGTCGGGTTTGTTTCAGGATAAGGAGATCCGAGCAATCTTCCTGTGGCTGTTTGCCCGACTTTTCCAGGGCTATCGCTGGTGTTTACATATCATCCGCATCCACCCAGAACCTGTGATCCGCTTCCATAAGGTACACAAACACACAGTAAATGACACTACATCGAAAACTGGAAATCAGTTACCTGACCTGATCAGTTTTCTTCTGATGGGTTTCCACAGGCGGCCTTCCTGGGCCAGAGGGCGCTGGCAGAAGATGACTTCCTCATGAAAGTGCTGGACGGCATGGCGTTCGCAGGTTTCGTGTCAGAGAGGGGTCCTCCATACAGAGCTACGGATCTGTTTGATGATGTGAGTCGAGCCGCTCCTGCTTCATGTGAATTAAGACTTTTGAGTTAGAGGAAGAGGGACAGATTTGAAGAAAATCCGGACATATGTTCAGGAGAACCTCATAGATCACTTGCTAGCATTAACTGATTATTTAATAATTATAGATTGATGGGATAATCAGGTGCGGTTATTTTCATTGTCAGCAATTATCTACATTTTCTACCTTTTTTTTGAACGGGAAGATTTTTTCCTCAAGCTTGATTATTTTACTTAAACACATTCTGGATCACAAATCACTTTATATTACCCCCTGCTCACTGGTTTATACATATTTAAATTATTGTGTAGAAGTTTGGGGCAACACATATAAATGTTCATCATCATTGCTGATGGGCCATTAGAATAATCATTAATGCTGGTTACTTAAACCATACAACTCCACCCTCTTACTGAGCTCAAACATATTCATTCATGTTAAAAAGGACAAGTCCAGGAGAGTTTAACTTCAAATATACATGAAAACCAATGAGAACATTTAGTGTTTCTGTCTGTGGCTTCAAGTTGTGGATTAAATTAGGGGAAGAACTAAAACAGAGTACAAGCATGACCCCATTCTGACAACAGTACATTAAAAATGCATTTGCAAAAAAAAAGAAAGAAGAGTGCTCGCACTAGATTATTATTGTTGTTTTGGTTGCACATATGTGAATATATTTCTGTCTATGTGCATCTGTAGGTTTAGAAAATGTAAGTTATCTCTGGTGTGGTCTTTTGTGTTGTCTGTAAATAGTGCAAGGTTGGAAATAAGCTAGATAAGCTTGAGCTGCTTCCCGCTCCTGTTGAGAATGATATTTATTATGTTATTATTGTTATATTAATGTTGCATTATTTTAAAATATGATTCCTTTTAATCCATTGTAAATCGAAACAAAAACTTGCTGTATTTCCTCTGAATGTAGGGACATCCTAATCAGCTGAAACGGATAATAAGGATAATTGTTAACTCCACAGGACGGCATTTAAATATGAAGCTCTCTCTACAGTAGAGTTTTATTTAGCCATGATATTTTTTAATTAAATTCAGCTTTGATTTGGTTTCTGTTTCCACAGCTCGTCGCCAACCAGGTGGAGCGGATACGACAAGAGGAGTCCTGCCCACACAAAGTCATGAGCCACGTCAAGGAGCTCGCAGAGCAGCTCTTCAAAAATGTTAGTTCCCGTGTTCAATTACAAATTCATAAACGGAGAAGTCGAGGAATATCCTCTGATTTTTGTTGGTCCTGTCCTTCTATTCCCCTCTCTCCAGGAGAATCCCTACCCCGCCGTGGCCATGCACAAAGTCCAGCGGCCGTCAGAAAACAGCCAGAACTCCAGCCAGAGTCAGACACCCTTCCCTGTCCTGGATGAGGTTGCGGTGCAGCTCTTCATCGATCACGCCGCCGCCAAGCTCAAGAGCGCACCTCCTGTGGTCAAGGCGGAGGTGAAGAGCATGGTGCCATCCGGACCACCGCTAGGTGAGCTGAAGGGAAGGATTGATGAGAGCAGGAAATAACTTTGGGCAAACTGAAATCAGCTGAAACACCCTGTAGGATCTGCTTTTATACATTTTATAAAAACACATATTGTGTATAAGTGAAAATCTAGACGCAAAGACTAAATACAATCAAACTGTGAAGCCTGAAAGGATGCGAACAAGAGTCGCATAAAAGGTTCCTAACACTTGGTAAGAGTTTGGTATAAGGCTGTGGGTGTTGGGGTTTCACTGCTAAGTACAGTATGTGAGAGCACAAGTTCACCATCTCCACTCAGACCTCAAACTTCCTCCATGCACTTTTCACTTCAGATGGATGCTCTCCCAGCCTGAGTTTAATGGGGTTGAACCCACTGTGACAGCGATGCACGAGTACCTGATAAGCTTTTTACGTCTCCACAGGAGACATCGTGGACAGGAACGGCAACGTGATGGCGAACAGCGCTCGCAGGCTGGAGGTGGTCAGGAACTGCATCACATACATCTTTGAGAACAAAATGCTGGAGGCCAAGAAGGTAAAAAAGAGATTTTCTGCATGAGTCTGCAGTTTCTTTTCTATTTTCTCTTTTTTTTTTTAAACCAGGCAGGTTTCACTTTTATTTGCTGTATTTTCCAGCTTCTAAATCTTTTGGATGGCAAATATTGTTTTTTTTTTATCTCCCGTCTCCAGCTGATGCCAGCTGTACTGCGGGCGTTAAAGGGTCGAGCAGCGCGAGTCTGTTTGACGCAGGAGCTCAACCAGCACGTCCTGCAGAACCGAGCCGTGTTGGACGACCAGCAGTTTGACTACATTGTTCGCATGATGAACTGCACCTTACAGGTGAGCCTGCAAACAGTCCATCATACAATCCACATCAGTCCAATTTATAATGACTGTGTTCATCTAAGCTGGTTTATGAAAAATAATTGTCCAGCTTCATCCTGGTCATGCATGGGGAGGCAGGTGACAGTGGAAAGGAAAAAACTCCCTTTTAACAGGAAGGAAAACCCTCCAGCTGAACCAGATTCAGGAAGGACGGCCATCTGCCTGGACTAGTTGGGGGTGAAGAGGAAGGAAAGATGTGTCAAAAAGCACCATAACTCAAAGATGTAGGGTGATGCTCAGTACATCATGGGATGTCCCCCCCAGCAGTCTAAGCCTATAGCACCATAACTAAAAGGTTGGCTAAGGGTCACCAAGCCATCCCTAACTGTAAACTTTATTAAAAAAAAGAAAAGTTTAAAGCCTAATTTTAAAAGTAGAGAGGGTTTCCCAAACTGGGAGCTGATTCCACAAGAGAGACGCCTGATTACTAAAGATTCTACTTTTAGAAACTCTTCAAACCACAAGTAAACCTGCAGTCTGAGAGCAAAGTGCTCAGTTGGTTAAATATGGAACTGTTAGATCTTCAAAATACAATGAAACTTGGTCATGAAGAGTTTTATATGTGAGGAGAATTTTAGATTTGATCCTGGATTTAACAGGGAGCCAATGAAGAGAAGCTAAATCCCCCCCCCCACACTGAAAAAGAAAGAAAAAGAAAAACAGCCTTGGTGCATTATTCATCTTTACTTTAGGATAGAAACTGGGTCTTTAAGCAGTTTGTCCTTGTTTTTATTGTCCTGTATCTCCTGCCTGGTGACAGAAGCTCAAACAGACCAGAGTGTGTTAGAGAAGATTTTATTGCCCCTGTGAGACATCTAAATATCTGAAGTTCTTCCAATGTTTGGAGAGGACGGCTAGTAGTTGTTTCGGCTGTGGCACTGACCCTCTTGTCACACCCACCATCAACATCGTACATAGAGCGGCAGTAGAAGCCGAAACAGCTTCTGGGGGAGCTGGTTTCTTCTGAGCACTCTCAGGAAGTGAAATCTCTGCTTCGCATGCTCAATCTGGAAAGTCTAACGTCTGTTTCTTTCTTCCTGTGGCCATTTAATAACTAAGACTGGTTAAAAGTACATGTACTTAAAATCTGCTTGCATCTCATTTTCAGGTTTGTTCTTGCATGAAGCAGAGCCGGTCACTGGCGGTTATTGTGTGATGACTTTGCTGACACTGTCAAATACATTTAACCGAAAAAAGATGATTGTCTGACCTGTGATGTTCATGTTTCATCTGCTTCTGTGTAGGACTGCTCACATATGGATGAACATGGGATTGCAGCTGCCCTTCTCCCCCTGGTCACAGCATTCTGCCGAGTAAGTTAAAAACCAGCATCATGAAAGTAACCCAGAAAAATAAAAAGATTATTAAAGTAGCTCATCTCCTTCATTAAAATGTCTGTGTCTTTGTCTGGCAGAAACTGGGTGCAGGCATCACCCAGTTTGCCTACAGCTGTGTACAGGAGCACATGGTGTGGACCAACATGCAGTTCTGGGAGGCCATGTTCTACAGCGACGTCCAGAATCACATTAAAGCGCTGTACATGGAGACGGAGGATGGAGATCAGCAGAATAACTCGGTGAGCATCGTTTCGGTAATGATCCCGTCGGCATCTCTGTGGTGCGGGTCGGTTTTTCATCCTCTGATCTGCCGTCAGGAACAGCAGGACGGCTCGAGCGGCGGCAGGGAAATCGGTGCCCTGGAGCTGGCGTCGGAGCAGAGCCGTCTGTGGCCGACGCTCACCAAGGAGATGCAGATGGAGCGCGTGCAGAAGGAGGAGAGCACGGTGTTCAGCCAGGCCATCCACTACGCCAACAGGATGAGCTACCTGCTGCTGCCGCTGGACACCAGCAAGAACCGGCTGCTGAGGAGCACCGGCCTCGGAGACGTGGAGAGCGTCAGCAACAGCTACGTCACAAACAGGTAGAGACAGACCCAATGACACGTAACCGTGGCAATGGCAGGAAAGAAGGAGGAAGTGTCATTGTGTGAAAGCTAGATGAAACAATGACAGCAAGGAAACAAAGCTCAGCTCATGCTTTGTTTGGTTTCTTCTCACAGAAAAATAAACGCTTAAAGCATTTTTTTCCTCCTGCAGCATCGCCGGCAGCATGGCGGAGAGCTACGACACGGAAAGCGGCTTCGAAGACGCCGAGAGCTCAGACGTGGCCAACTCAGTGGTGCGCTTCATCAACCGCTTCGTAGATAAAGTTTGCAACGAGAGCGGCGTGACGAACGAGCACCTCAAGGCTCTCC
This sequence comes from Atherinosoma microstoma, assembly GCA_037177055.1. NCBI lineage: Eukaryota > Metazoa > Chordata > Actinopteri > Atheriniformes > Atherinidae > Atherinosoma > Atherinosoma microstoma. The sequence continues at coordinate 6,886,235 of JBBBVU010000025.1, forward strand.
ACACAATGATACCAGGTACGGCGTCAAAGCCGCCCGCCCATCTCCGTCTGCACCAATCAGAACGAAGCAAATCTGATGGGAAAAACGTGTCTCCGCAGATATCGTCCAGATGCACATTGAGACGTTAGACGCAGTCCACAGGGAGAGTAAGAGGCTGCCGCCGATCCAAAAGGTAACCAATTCCTATTTTTACGTCCCACTGGACAAAGGCCATGCGGCACCCCAGCCAGCCCCGCCCACTCCGCCCACTCCCCTCTCCACCAATCCCTACAGCTCAGGCTCACAGTGTCACGGCAGGTATGTCTGTCCACCCGAGACAGAGCAGTGTGACTCACAGCACGCCTGAGCGATGCATGCTGGGGGATTGCTCTCCCCTTTGTCGTGCTGTTTGATCTCTGATGAGGCCGGAGGAGCTCAGAAACTCCCGGGTCCAGCAGAGCCGAGTGCCTTCAGACCGAAGGGTTCTGTTAGTCCTGCATGCAGTGTGTTGGAGAGGGACGGCGGCTGCACTGATGTCACATATTCTGCTATTTCACAAAAGATTTCTGAACTAGGGTCCTCTTGCAACATCTCGTCAGCATCTTCACAATCCCCCCACCCCCCACCCCTCGTGGAGCCATAATTTCAGCTGCTGGAACCCCTGTAGTGTAGTGCCTTAGGAAGGAAATTCTTCTTTGATTGTGCTGTGACTGGAATGTGTGGTCATGTGTGACATTATTATATTTTTTATGGCAGGAGGGGTGGTTTAGGAAGCTCTCCGGGCCTCACTTGGGCACAGGAAGTCATTTAAGGATCCAAAAGGACAAAGTTCATTTTATTTTTAGAAGCGCGATCCTTAAATCGAGCTCTGTACTCCGGAAATACTTGAAATAACAGACTTTCTGTGTTTTTAAGAAGTATGAAATGAACGTCACAGCATATAAACACATCCAAGACAAAAAAACGTGCATCTTTCTGTTTATTTATTTTCTTGTTAATAAACCATCGCTGCCAAAATCCCACCAGACCAACTGGACTGGTTTGTGTTTTGCTGCCCTAAATGTAGTATTTTTAACATTAGAGTCTGTTGTCCAACACCCCAACCAGTGCAGGTCGCCCAGAGAGTTACATGAGCATGGTTGTGAAAGCATGCGACTGATTGTTTGACAAGCTGTCCTCTACTTTTACTTTCCATCTGAGCTTGCTGTCACTTCTTTAATCTTCCTGCTCTTCTCTTTCTTCCTTCCTCTGTGCAGCCCAAGCTGCTGAGGCCGACTCTGCTGCCTGGGGAGGAGCTTGTGATGGATGGCATGAGGGTCCACCTGATCCCAGATGGCCGCGAGGAGGCGACGGGGCTAATGGGAGGCCCGCCTCTTCTTCCTGCCGAGGGTGCCATCTTCCTTACTACCTATCGCCTTATCTTTAAGGGCACACCGACTGACCCGTTAGGTAAGAGTTGGCACAAAAAAGGAGATAAGATCTGCAAATGTTAGCTGGGGGTTTTGGTGTGTTTACACTAAGGGGCATCATCTCTGTTTGTTTTGTTCATGAAGTGGGTGAGCAGGTCGTGACTCGATCCTTCCCCATCGCCTCTCTGACCAAGGAGAAGAGGATCTCAGTCACCATAACCATGGATCAGTTTGTCCAGGAGGGGCTGCAGCTGCGATCCTGCACCTTCCAGGTATCCCTCTCCCTCATGCCACACCCTTCCACCCACCAGTAAAATAGAAATCTTGAACTCTGAAGTGACCAAATGTTCTTGTTTCCTTGTTTTATCTGCAGCTAATGAAGATCGCATTCGATGAGGAGGTCGCGTCAGACCTGGCTGAAGTCTTCAGGAAACATCTGCACAAGCTACGTTACCCTCAGCACGTCCAGGGCACCTTCGCCTTCACCGTGGGTCAGTGCAGCAAGTTGGTGGTGGAGCACAAGGCCAAGGACAAGAACCAGTCACTAAAGTGAGGAACCAAACATGACAGCACACAAAATGATTGTTTTGGGGGTCAGACAAACTGATTTCCACACATACATGCTTCACCCCCCACCCAAAAAAAAATAGGCTGGACTTTTTTCTGTGCAAACCAAATAAGTCTCTTTCAGCTAAGGAGGAGTTTGGGTGTCTCACTAAAGAGTTTAGTGCAGTCGACCTCAGGTTTAAATCGGGATTAGCACATTCCTGTCATGACACGGTCCATCAAGCAATGAGGATGAAAAACTCTTTCATACTGTGAGAGAATAAGTGTAAAAGTTCCAAATCCATCCTCCTCTCACTCAGCACATCATCTGTTTGACCTGTTGCCCTCAGGCCGCGGCTACAGATCACTAAAAGCCCCGACCTCTAGACTCAAAGTTTTTATTCCCTTTGTCATAAAAACACTAATCAAACAATCTTGCTTTCATTAAATATTCTGATCTTGTATTTATTATTTTATGCTCCTCTTTTTGTTATTTATTGTACTTACATCTACCAGCAGTGCAATATATCCTCTCTTGTGCAGTCCGATACTCCCCTTTGCTTTTTTTGTACCCCATCACCCTGCTCTCCTTCCCAGTTTCTTTATTATTTATAGGCCTGTCACAATAAGTCAATTAATCGCAAGGTAAGAAAAGATAAGCTCAATAAGTTTGCCGGCTGCATAACTTTTACCCTCTCTCTCTCCTTGAGAAGTGATCTCTCATGTCGAACTTGACAGGCCCATGGTCTGAGTGTAGCATGGTATATTTTTCTCGCCACTTTTTTGTTTATAGAGGTACTAATTGGCAGTTATGCTGGTTTTCCCTGTCTGAGCCCCATGTTTAAGATTTTTTGAAGGGCAATTTGGCTCACAGAGACTTCATTGTCCATCATATCTTTTTGGGGGGGGGGGTTTATTAATTGTTAATGAGACTGAGAGTCGCTTTTATTTATTGTTTTTGTTTTGAGTTAATTAAATGTCACATGTAATGTTTCCTTCTTCAGGACACTTTCCAAAAACCTGGTGAAGAGTGCCAAGAGGACCATCGGCCGGCAGTATGTGACCAGGAAGAAGTATTCTCCTCCCACCTGGGAAAACAGGAGCAGCTTCCAGTCGGAGTTAGATGAGGATGAAATCTCAGGTATTATGATGGGAATACGACTGTCTCCTTGGTTTCTCTTGAGCTTCATTTAATACTTTGTGTTCTCTCTAATTCAGACTTCAGTAAAACTTGTTTCCAGTGAGAATCGAGCTAAATGCGGATTTTCTGTTTGTCTCCACAGTCTCGGAGGAAGTGGACCAGAGCTCCCTCACCCTCTCCTCCACCATCCGCTCTTCAGACAGACAGACCATGAGCAACGTTGTGGAGCGCGCCTGCTGCCGGGACTACCAGCGTCTGGGTCTGGGCACGCTCAGTAACAGCCTGACGCGCTCAAAGAACGAGCCTTTCAGGATTTCCACTGTTAACCGCATGTACACCGTCTGCAGGAGGTAGGGAGAGGACGTCACACAGATGTAAGAGGACAGAGGAGTCAGAGGTTGGTTTTATAAACGCTGTGTGTGGGTTTTCCAGCTACCCCGGCCTGCTGATCGTCCCTCAGAGCATCCCAGACTCCACCATCCAGAGAATCTCCCGCTGCTACCGACAGAATCGCATCCCAGTAGTTTGTTGGAGGAATTCGCGGACCAAGGCCGTGCTGCTGCGCTCGGCTGGCCTTCATGCCAAGGGGGTGGTGGGCTTCTTCAAGTCCCCCAACGCACCTGCTTCAGGTAGAATAAAAGTTTGGTCTTTAACTCTTAAAACTCTGCTTGATCTCTGGTGTCCCCGAGCACTGTCACTTATATTATCAACAGTTTCTCAGGAACGGTAGCGTGTAACTCTGTGGGGTGAATTGTGATGGATAGCTTACCCTTTAGGTGATCTATGGAAGTTTTCCAGGCATTTATATCCCATCCAAGAGGTTTTACAATCCAGCCGCAAATGTAGTGTTTATTCAGAGACTCTATCACTACTATGTTGCTAAGAGACCTCTATTTTGACCTGGAATTTATGAAGAAGCCACTTTCTGCCAAACTTTCAACCAATTAGAGAGCTTGAATTGATGGTAATGTCCAATCAGGAGCAGCCAAAGATCAACAAGTGTCAAGAAAGTTATATGTATGTCTGAAAAGAACAAAGATAATGGTCCTCTACGGCTGGAATAAAGTCAGGGAGACATTTTTGATGGTCTGTGGTGCTAAAAATGAGCTGAGTTGGTTTCGGGAGGAGAGTAGGTAAATAGTACCATGAATAACTGTAAATGGCAAAAAACTATTTATAGTTTCTGTTTTTTGTTTCAATGCCAACCTTTTTTTTCCTGAAAGTTAAGACTTGAGAGAATGATATGCAGATGAGAAAAGGCTTGGTCACCGTTGATCTGTGTTATTTTTTAGGCCTTTATGGTGTTATATCTATCAATATATTCATTTTAGCCTCCTACTCTGACAACTGTCTTGGAGTTCTAAGAGTTAAAGGGGGTAAATGTTAATATATTTTCTTTACATTTGACATAGGCAGGTATACACATGTCTGCAAAATTATTCATAGACTTCCATTAAAGAAAAGGCTAAATTCTTAATAGTAATTCAAATAACTGAATACTGAAAAAAGTAATAATAAAGATAAATTTGCAAAATTATAATTTAGTGAGACATTGTTTTTTAATTTAATTGATTTGATTTATTTGAAAAAATAATAAAAAAACAAACAAACAATACGGTCCTGGACCAATGAGAGCACCTTGCTGATGAGAAGTAGGCCAGAATACCTTTCGACAGGTGCACAAGTCCGATTGTGCATGTAGAAGATTGAGGCCTAAGAAATCTGTTTTATTAGCTGAAACATGAGAATCTATTCATGTATTTTCCCTCTCTGTGCAGTTCCCTCTCAGGCAGACTCCACCAGCCTGGAGCAGGAGAAATACCTGCACGCAATCATCAGCTCCATGCCGTCATACAGCGAGAACAGCGGCAGAAACACACTGAGCGGCTTCACATCCACACACATGAACACCTCCGGTGGGTGGACACACTCATTGCTAGAGGAACCTCGCTGATCTCTGGGTTTCTGGCGTCACGCGGTTGATCGTTTCTTTTCTCCACAGACTCTTCAGATAAATTGAGAAACCCCAAGATTGGAGCTCTGATGAAGCAGGTGATGGGCGGCAAGGAGGACGTTCCTGGTACCTTCAGCAGAGGAGGTGAGATGCCGTTGTGTGTCTCCATGTTTTTTTTTTTTTGTCTTAAATCTTGTTACTGAAGCTGGGACTGGACAGGAAGGATGACGAACCAGTGAGTCCATCCTTTGTAGCTCATGTTAAGCATGAGTTTGTGTGTGAGTCAGCGAGTGAAAGCATCCTCCGTTGTGTAGCGTTGTTGGTTAACTGGCCGTCTCTGTCGTTTGACCTCAGCTGTTGGTCAAAGGGCGAAAGTCATCTCCCTCTCTCAGCCCAAAGTGTCTGGCAAGGCCAAGAACCCTCCTAGAGGTACAGTAGGTCACGCCCCCTACACCTCTTCCTTCACTCCTGTCTAACCAATCAGATTTCTGCAACTGTGTTTGCCATCATCCTTGGATTTGTACTGTCTCTTCGGACTAATGGTGTGTCACCGCTGCTTGTGTTGACCGTGGCGTGCATGCTGCTGCTGCAGCCGTGCTGTCTGACGTCCTGTTTGTTGTTGTTTTTTGTTTGATTCTTCCCTCTTCTGAACGTCAACAACAATAATCATAACGTAGCTGTCTCTCAGATAGATGTAGCGAATTGGACTGAGTAGTTTTCAGTAATTTCTGCCTTCTGTACCATCATGGATGTGAATAAGAGTCCTGGTTTCCGGCTTAACAACTCAAAACAAGCAAAAAAAGAGGGACTTCATGGTGAGGTTGGATGATTAAGTCTTCATGTCACAACTCATTAAGAGTCTGCTTTGTGTGTGTTTGTGTGTGCACATTGCAGGGAAATGGGGGAGTATCCGGGGCAGCGGTCGTCTAAGTGCCTACAATCCAGATGTGGGGACACGTCTGGCTGGGAAAGAGTCTCCACAGCCCAACGGAGGACCGAGCGAAGCGCTCTTCCTCCGCCAGCAGAGAGCTTACCTCTACATCATCGGGGATAAAGCCCAACTAAAGGTGACCCAGACCAGAAGTATTACCCACCATCAGGGTGTTTTGTGTCTCTAGAGGCCATCTACATCCTCTTAACTCTGATTAGCATTAATAAAAAGGATAAAGAACATTAAGTAATATAAACTAAAACAGGGAATAAGTGAATCTGCTTTGCAATGAGCTGATTGGACGGTTGTGGTGCATCCAGGGAGGAAAGCAGGACTCGTTCCAGCACTGGGAGGTGGTCCCCATCGAGGTTTGTGACGCGCGGCAGGTGAAAAACAGCTTCAAGAAGCTGATGAAGGCGTGCGTGCCGAGTTCGCCGACGTCTGACCCCAACACAAGCTTCCTGCGCTGCCTGGAGGAGTCGGAGTGGATGACCCTGGTGAGTTCAGCTTCCCAGCATCGCCCGTGTTTGTCCAGTCAGCTGTGATCCGCTGACACTCTGACTCTGTCCACATGTGCCGTCCAGCTGCACAGGGTGCTGCAGGTGTCCGTCCTTGTAGTGGAGCTTCTGGACACCGGCTCGTCGGTCATGGTCAGCTTAGAAGACGGCTGGGACGTCACTACTCAGGTCAGACCGGGAGAAAGAAGCCGCTCCTCTCATGGAATATTCGCAGGAGTGACGTGTTCAGGTGGAGTTAATGTGGCGCTTGTTTATGGTCGCAGGTGGTGTCCTTGGTGCAGCTGCTGTCCGATCCCTACTACAGAACCTTCGATGGTTTCCGGCTGCTGGTGGAGAAGGAGTGGCTGTCGTTCGGTCACAGGTTCAGCCATCGCGGCGCTCAGACGCTGGGCAGCCAGAGCAGCGGCTTCACCCCCGTCTTCCTGCAGTTCCTGGACTGCGTCCACCAGGTAGGTCCGCTTCTCTGCTCGGACTGGAAACTCAGCCCATTTAATACCATGAAACATCTGAAACTTTGAAGCTGTGGGAACAGGGATTTTTCTTTCCAGATGATGTTGTGGTAAAGGAGTTAGTTGCAAATTATAACGGGTAAACATGTCTGGATTTTTCCTCTTTAGTGTCTCTGTTTCAGACTTGTTTAGTTTAAAAACAGTAACAGAAGAATAGGCTCGTTTGTCTTGAACTTTCATTCAGTGGCTCACAGGGCTTTTTCATGTCAGATCTCTGGTGTGTCCAAAAACATCACGAACCAATCAGAAGTTGATTTGAGAAATTCAGCTGCAGTCTAGACCAAAGCTAGCCCGCACATAAGAGCAGACACGATGATGAATGGCTTGTAAACAGGCTACCACAAGTCTGTTATGTTGGCAGGATGAAGCCTGGAGGAGCTGTTCTAATTAATGAGGGGGGGGGGGGGGGGGGGGGGGGGGGGGGGGGGGGGGGGGGGGGGGGGGGGGGGGGGGGG
>JBBBVU010000025.1:6893686-6912873 GCA_037177055.1 Atherinosoma microstoma
GGGTGCTTGCTTGTGAACACGCTTCCACCAGTTTGTTGGGTTGGTAGGGGGAAGTCTGGGGGGGTTGTTTTAACTGAGGAAGACCCCCCCCCCCCCCCCCCTCCCTTAAATAATGTTTTTAAAAAATGTTAAGGAAATCACAGGTGCTGAACGTGCATCTTATGTTGCGCATGAATCATTTTAATTGTGTTGCCCTTGGCATGAAAAGCGTTTTATAAATAAAGTTTGATTTAATTTCATTTATGTTACTGAAGTTAGCTTCTGATTTGTTATCTCACGTTCCACTGCTTTCTTTTGGGGCCCTTGACCCCATTAGACCAGGTCCTGCTGAAAAACCACAAGACATAGGATGTTCAAATCCAGACTGAATTATTCTCCAGAGTTTGTAGATCCGTTAACACAAAGCTGTTTATTTGTAAAACCTTTATTCTATTTATAAAATGCAAATCCCGCTCCGCATCTAGACCACGTCAGACCAGGTTCTGTTGAGGATCCAGATTCAAGTAGAAAAAGCCACCCAGTGGCCTTTCTTTGTATTAATTAAATTGCTTTGCTTCTCTGTAGTCTGTCCTGTGCTAACAGGACGGGGAGGTTCCTATGGTGACAGAGCCATCTGTAATTTCAAACGGGGAATTTTTTTTTTTTAGTATATTTTGTGTTAAAGTAGAAAATCCTGGAAAAAGGTTTCAGGTTTCTTTTTCACCTCTAAATTAAAACCTGGGATATGTTTTTGCTTTAACTTCTGGGTTTATTAGTGGAGATTTATGCCCCCACCTGTTTATTTTTAGGCTAATCAGTCACATTCGTGTGAGCATCTGTTCACAGTAACATCGTGGATTCAGCTCCAAATCCAAACACAGCAGCACTATTCTGGTTTCACGCTATAATCTGGACCTGGTAGGTTTTTTCTTCATTAGATGGTGCCACAGACTCCTTTGTTTGCCTTTGTTTGCTTTTCTACAGTTAGATCTGAAATATTTTAGCATTAGCAGACGCAACATGGCGACACTCGGCTTTGCAGTTAGAGATGGAGCTGAAGTTATATTGATGGTAGATATCTGATCACATTTTTACTGGCTCATAAATCTTAGAACCCGTCTAGATCAAAAGGAGACATAAATCTTCATTCACAGCCTTTGAAGAAGAACGTACATCAGACCTTCGAGTCTCTGTAACAGGACGTAAGCAGGCCTCTGTTTTCCTTCCTCTTCAGATGTCTTCTATGCAGAGTCACTGTTAGCTCAGATGTTATCTCCCCATCTTCTGATCAGTGACGTGGCTTCACCCTCCTGTTACAGAAATAGACCCGGTTGGGGCCCGGCGGTCTCAGACGCAGCTAAATATTCTGACGTCTGACATCAGACATTAAATGTTCTCGCAAGAAAAAAAGTCCCATGTGTGTTTGGCTGATAGACGTCATCCTGAACCGTGTCCATCTGTCCCCCGCACGCTCAGATCCACCTCCAGTTCCCCATGGAGTTCGAGTTCAGCCAGTACTACCTGAAGTTCCTGGCCTACCACTACGTGTCCAACCGCTTCCGCACCTTCCTGCTGGACTCGGACTACGAGCGCATCGAGCTGGGTAAGCTGCAGCGTGACTGCGAGTTCATTCGAAGAGCAGGGCGCAGTTTCTGAGTCACTGATCCGTCTGTGGCCGCAGGTGTGCTGTATGAGGAGAAAGGCGAGAGGAAGAGCCCTCAGGTCTGCAAGTCTGTGTGGGACTACATCGACAGACTCAGCAAGAAGACGCCCATCTTCTACAACTACATGTACGCTCCGGAGGATGACGAGGTGAGGGCGGCGATGAGGTAAAAAAACGATGGAGACAAGCCGGCCGCAGGGGTGGATTTAAGCGGTTTTTGTGTTCCAGGTGTTGCGGCCGTACACGTTCGTCTCCAACCTGAAGGTGTGGGACTTCTACATGGAGGAGACGCTATCCGAGGGGCCGCTGTACGACTGGGAACTGAGGGGCCGGCAGGAGAGCTCGGCGGAGGAGACGGCGGAGAAACCAGACACAAGTGCCCCGAAATCCCAGCGCCGCGTCGTGTGGCCGTGTTACGACAGCCTGAGCAAGGCGGTCCCGGACGCCATCACCAAGCTGCTGCAGGACCTGCAGAGTCTGGAGGCCGAGCTCGGCCAGACGTCGGAGAAGTGGAAGGACACGTGGGACAAGATTAAGACCACGCAGAGGACCGAGACCAAACTGGAAAGCAAGGTGGGAGGACGGTTTTGGCTTTTTTGCTCCCAAAAGAAGAGTTTGTATGTTTGGTAACTTTCCCCGGTTCTCCCTCTGCAGCCGTCGTTCTCCAGCTCGCTGCTCATGTCATCGAACCTGAGCCACCAGCGGCGTTCTCAGGGCGTCTACCTGCAGGAGAGCGGCGTCGGCTCCTCCATCAACCTGGGTCTGGACTGCGAGGCCAGCGCCACCTCCACGCCGGTGGCGGGCCGGCCGAGCACCAGCACGCTCTACAGCCAGTTCCAGAGCACCGAGAGCGAGAACAGGTTCGATTCGTTCTGCGCTTTTAAAGCTTTCTGCGACGTTTGAGGATCATCTCAGCATGCCTGAATTTTTTGCTTCCCTCCAGGAGTTTTGAAGGCATTCTGTACAAGAAAGGGGCGTTGCTGAAACCATGGAGACCGCGGTGGTTCGTGCTGGATAAGACCAAACATCAGGTGAGATAAGACGTATGTTTTTATAGAAAAACATCCCGGACTGAACCCTGCATGTCTAACAACGCCCCCCCCCCCGTCTCCAGCTGAGATACTACGAGACCAGACAGGACAAGGACTGTAAAGGGGTGATCGAGCTGGCCGAGGTGGAGTCCGTCACGGCGGGGACGCCCGCCTTGGGAGCGCCGAAAAACATCGAGGAAAAAGCCTTCTTTGATGTGAGCTTGATGACAAGTTGGAGCTGAGATTAATCTTTAGATGGCTCGTGATCCACATCGTTCTTTTTTTTTTTTCCTCTCAACTTTCAGCTCAAGACGACCAAACGAGTGTACAACTTCTGCGCCCAGGACAGCCTGAACGCTCAGCTGTGGATGGACAGCGTCCAGAGCTGCTTGTCGGACGCGTAGAGGAGGAGGAGGAGGAGGAGGAAGGAACGGGCAGTGATGAACAAAGGAGGGGAAGGGGCCTTTCACCACTTAAGCTCTGCTCTGTTTGCTAGTGTTGAACTAATAATCTTACATCACAATGTTTCTCTTTTTTTTTTTTTTTGTTATATAAAAAGTGAAAAAGAAAAAAAAAAAGTCCCAAAAGAACCACTTCCTGTTATAGCTGCAGCCTCTCACCTCCCCACCAGTCTGACCACTATCTGTCTGTATGCACCAAACCAATGCATATTCGAGCACGTCGTTGCATTTCTGTGAGGCGTTCCTGCAGCTTGGACCAGCATGAAGATCCTTCCAGACCCCCCAACCTGCTCCCTTAATCTTACTAACCCCACTCACCCTTTAAAAAAAAATAAATAAAAACACTTTGGGGAGGAATGACGGAGGAGCTGCAGTCAGCCTGGACCCATTAGACTGGATCTAAAAGACCTAACCAGTGGGTAGATGGACCAAAAAACCGCCCTGAGGAGCAAACACTGACTGGCTTAACTGCTCTTCTTCTTGTCCTCAGAGGCCTCTGCTTTCACTGCCTGATGTAGCCCATTCCCAGCATCTGAAGAGGAAGATGAGCATGTCGCTGTGGAGGGCGGCACGTCAACGGTTCATGAAGGATTTCCTTTTCTTTTAAAGTTTTTATTCTTTTTCTACAATCTGAAATTTGTACCAGAAAGAGATATAAGAAGAAAAAAACAAAACAAAACCCCAACCCTCATTTTAGCTCCGCGGGTGGTAAACGATGCACTGTGAACGCCACGAAACGGTTGCAAAGATCAAACCAGGAGAGCCAGCGGGAGATTTTTTTTTTTTAAAGAAGTCCGTCAGGTATTGAGAGTGTCGGTGAACTGTTCACTGATCGTGTTTACAAAGTAGAGAAAAAAAACTTCCCCTCACTAAGATCAGTTTCGCTTTTCGCCCCCTTCTGCTTGTAGTCGACCACTATCACCATGCAGGCTTTTCCCCCAAGGGATGCTTGAAGGAGAAAGGAGGGATAATTTTTTTTTTTTTGTAACATCCTTCAAACAAGTCTATAGACGGAGGTTGGAAAGGTTGGGAGATTTAGATGGATTCTAATGAACAATGACATGTTAGAGACAGTATTTAGTGATGGATTCAGACCGTTGCAGGATGTCTGTTAAAGGAAAATGATGGTATATATATAGATATATAGATATATTTTTATTTACCTGGGTAGCGTTCTTTTCACTGTGCCTGCTACGACTTTGGGCCCAGCTAGATTTGCACTCACCAATCCTGACTTTTAAGAACAGAAACAGAATTAAACAATCAAACTAGCTTTCCTTTGGGGGGTGGGGGGGTTATCTCTTTACATGGCCACAAATCCACTGGAATAATGGCTAAAAAATGAAAGATACCACAAGCAACCGAGAGCAATGGTCCCATATCTACGAACTGTTTTAGACGCATCGTTGGTGCTCGTATCTGCTCGTTGTAGAAGAACGGTGAATTTTTACCGGGAAGGTTTTTTTGAAGACTGCCCCTCCACACACACAAAAACCACTCTGTTAACACACACACACACCCTGCTTTGTAAAAATACAGTTCTACTGCTGTCTGAACATAAAACGTTGAAATTGTAGATTTTTTTTTTTGTGTCTTATAACTTCCTTTGTATATACTACTCCAGATTTGTATGTAACGTTTATGGTAGTAATTTATTTAACTTGTCTCCTCAGTAAAGAGTTCCTCAAGCACCACTTTATTTTTTAAATTAGGAATTCAATGTGCCATTTGTTTATTTCTGTATTAATGTGACTAATGCTTTTGTGTTGTTTTTTTTTTTTAAAATGTACAACCCTTTTTTTTTTTTTTTTTTTTTTAAACACGGTTGTCCTTACTTTACATGAGCTGATTGAAAAGGGTGGAACTGGTGTGTTAGTGGGATGCTTTTTAAAGGCTGGTTGGATTTTTTTTTTACTGTGTTGCTCACCCACAGTGGTGGGATGTTCTGGATGTAGATTTCAAGTCCCAAAATAAATGTCCGATGTGAAGTCTTCCCATTGCTGGGTTCTGCTGACTGGTAAGGTGTTGGGTTAACGCGCTTATTATGCCTCCGTTATGTCAGTGACAAAAAAAAAAGGGTAGTAAATGCACAAAGTGGTCATAAGTTTCAAATATTTGCAGCTCTGAATGTAGTATGGGATGATTTTTGTCCATAAAATGTCTTCAAACATCAAATCTCAAACTTATTCCTGCAGCAAAGCTGAATGGGAAGTCAATTTTTTTTTTTTTTTAAATCCATGTACATTTAATGTAAAATAATTAAAAAATACTCATGACTTCTCAAACATTTCCTAATATTTATTTACAAATAAAGCTCTTAATGTTCGCAGCTGGATGTATTTAAGTAATAAGCAGAAGGACGAAGCATCTGTAGCTTCCTGTGACGTCCGAGTCGCTGCTTTGTTGGTCCGCTGACAAACTGATCACACACACGCGGTGAAGTTTCAGGTTGACGTGCGCGTTAAAATTATCTCTCAGATTAACCAGAGCGACAGCAGTCAGAACCCGCCTGTGGGAACTCAGCCGACCACAGATCACCTTTTCATTCTGGTTTTACTCATCTCTCCGTGGTAACTCTACTACAACAAACACGGCCTAATCCCTTTTTATTTATTTTTCTTTTTTTTTTTAGAAATGACCTGAGCCGGGTTATATTGTCAATCATGTCAATATAGTTTTTAGAATCCAAATAAATACTGTGGGTTTAAATGTTCACCTGTTGTCATTTCCTGCTGGTTTTACTGTATATTCAGACCAAGTGAATGACCCTGAAGCTCCTGGATGCAGACACCAGAATACCAAGAGCTCCTTCATTTTAAATTATCATCAAAGAGAAATGATTTCTCCCCTTTAATAACACCAATTTGTGTTTCATTGAAAAGCCTGATAAGTCACCTTTTATGAGGTAAAGCTCCTCTGGAATATTCTCTGGTTGGTTACTCTTGTCCCGAGTTACTTGGTGGAACTCTAGATCCACGCAAACACATTTTGCAGTGGGATGGCGCTCCACTCTCAAACTGTGATGATCCTGGCTCTGTGGGGGGAAGATGGAGTTAGGTTCGCTGGCTCCTGAATCTCCTCATGTCTAATAATCAGGTGCCAGTCATAGATCTGTGACTGCTACACCTTGCAGCTTGAATGTAAACAAAGAGTGAATACCAGTAGGAGAATATTGCATTTTGGCACATTTATTGGGCATGGGGGGGTTCTACCTACATGTTTAGCTGTGTTGCTCATTCCACAAATGAATGATCCTTAGAAGGTGACTGCTCGGGCTTTCCAATGTTTAATAAAATACAGTTGGTCTTATTAAAAGGGAGAAATAATTACCCAAGCACATGTTTTCTTCATTTTTGTGCTAATTTTTTAGAATAAAGCTGGCAGAGCTCCTCCCGTTGACCATCATCCGCTGGTAAAAACACAACAATCAGACTAGCAAAAGGAAAGCTTTTGGTATTAATGTGGTAAACCAGACACTTTTAATTTCATTGTTTGTTTTTTTTCCTTTTTTTAAGTTTTTTTTTTTTTTTTTTAACAATGATCGTAGAACCTGATCGCTGTCAAATGATTTAAGTAAAGTACACCAAAGAGAGACCTGGAGCTCTGCAGAACCCAGACCTGCACTCTTTCCGATCCTGCTGCTTGGACAGTGAAAGAAAAGAAAAAAAAAAGAAAAAAAAAGAAAACACCTGGAAAAAATAAAAGACAACATACAGCGTCACTCTTACCAGATACCACTCATGCCCTGCAAGTAAGTGCTTGGTGGAGAGAAAGAAAAAAGGAACAGACAACAATAGTAATCTCAAAATTGCTTGTAAAATTACTTTTTAAATGTAGATAATATTTGTATATAGGTAGATAATGTTTGGTTGATTTAAGGGGGATAGCAATAAGAACTTAAAAGGTCATTACAATCAGAAGGTCTTAGCTCACTAGCTAGGTCAACAGAACCGGTTATACATGCACTAAAAGGAAAAAAAATAAGTCAAAATAAACCTCGGTTTGAGATTATATCCAAATTTCTTTGCCAAAACTACACCAAATGTCTCCAAATGTTTTTTTAAAAGAAAAATATTGAATTTTCTTTCTTATTTTTTAAATAAAAATGGCTAATTGACATTATTGCACATGAGCAAAAGACAGTAATACTATTAGAGCTCTGTTCATCGACCTGTCCCTCCTCCTCCTCCTCCTCCTCATCTTCCACAGACCCTCCTGAAGCACTTAAAACATTCAAACCTGGTGATGTACAGCAACAAGGTATGTTTCATCAACAGCAACCAAAAAAAAAAAAAAAAAAGGATGGGTAGAGATCTTGATCTGGGTGAGAGGACAGATAAGACAGCCAGCAGAGATGAACACTTACATTGTGCTATAATGTACAGTAAAATGGCTGCATAAGTGCTTTTTTTCCTTAAGCTTGAAGAGAAAGAAAAGTTCTCAAAAAACAGGTATTTATTGTTGAGGCATCGTTAAAAGTTAGCCTGTGCTATCCATTCAGGGGGTGACCTTGTAAAATCCCTATCAGTGGGGAAGGAGAAAAAATCTTTCAGGACATAAAAAAATAACAAAGATGACGTTACCCCCTCGGATTTCTGTCGTTTCATAGATCGCTGCTACATTAAAATCGCACGTAAATTATGTGCAACATCGGGGGGGGGGGGGGGAAAGGCTTTGAAGATGATTCCTCTAATCTCCTTTCTGTCTGTTGGGTTTTTTTTCTCTTTTTTTCTTACTTTTTTTTTTTTTTTTCTCATTAAAGTTCTGCCCCGCCTCATTATTGGTGTCGATTGGCAGTGTCCAGGTCCAATAACATGGCAGAGTGATTCAGTAAAAACACCGTAGTTGCAGTGAGGTTATTTAGGAGGAGGGGGAAGAGAGGGGTTGGGGCGGGGGAAGTCACTCTGGAGGAGGCCCGACAGCCCCGCGGCAACGTCGCTGATGGGGGTTTTTCTGCGTCCGCTCGTCCTCACACCGGCCCGTTGACCGACACCTCCTGGGCTGGTGGCGTTTCCTCTCTGTTGGTGACACAAAAGCGGTCCAGATCACCGTCTTTACGCGGGAAGCATCGCGTTAAGTGTTACAGCTCTTGCAAAGCTTCCAGATTACTTTCAGCCACCTCGTCGTGACGGGACTAGAAACTTCCTCCGAGCAACAAAACGGATGCCGTGTTTCACTTCTTTTCTTTGTTCCCTACTCAAAATGTCAAGTTCTTTAAACACAAACACGTTCAAGTGGCTCTGAACGCCCACGTCGTCTTTATAAGCGGACTGAAGTGACAACATGTAAAAGTCTAAATCTAAATTTAACCTTCTTGTAACGTATGATCACCAAACCAATAATGATGTAACGTCACGGAGCAGGTTAGTATCCTCCATACAGTCTGGGCCCACTTACTTCCTATCGGTCTGTGTGTTTGCAGGCGAGTCCTCGGCAGGCTGCTCGGAAGCTGCGGGAGGATCCGACAGGGACAGTTTCTCCAGAGAAACCGGACTCTCCTCACTGCAGGAGACAAACAAACGGCTCAGAGTGAGTGCTTACTTCTAATGCGTGTTCATGACTGTATGATGCTCTGACTTCTGCTTCCTCCCGCTTGCCTTTTTCTTTTTAATGTGAAAAACAAAAACAGCAGAAAAGGCCTGGGAGGCATGAGGACGTTGTCAGAGGAAGATTTTCCTCACAGTACAGGAAGGATGCAAGATGGATGCGCCAACTTCTGCCGTGCGTCTTACATCCCTGCTCGTGTTCTTAGATTGTTTGGAGGCTCCTCCGAGCCTCCAGCTGCTGTAAATATTACCGTAATAAGCAGCCTACGTCATCATTTTCACTCATTCTTTTCTCATTGGTTAAACTTGAATCGCAAGTTTCTTAAAGAAATCCTGTGCCTCCACCTTAAAAGATCAATATATTTCAACATAGAGTCAGGTCGGTGTGTTCCCAGCCTGCCCGTGCACTACGGGCTTCCTCTAACTGGGAAGGTAACTGGAAAACTTGCAGATGCCACTTCATGTGTGAAAATCAGGTCAGATGAATGAATGAATGAATGAATGATGTATGATCCAACTACGTCTGCCCTCCGAGTTTCATTCTTCAGATGAGCCAACCTTGAACTGGTAAACAAACAGCATCTGAGTTTTATCTGGGTTTTATCCCTCACGCTTTCTACAGGAGGAGCACATGGATTTGACTTCGAGGCAAAACTGAATGCATCCAGTAATTTCACAATCCCGGTCCAGACTGTAATTACATCAATGTGGTGATTATGTTTCAAATATAGATGTTTATATATACACACACACACACACACACACACACACACACACACACACACACACAGACACACACCAGCGTTCTGCGCCTGTCTATAGAGTGGACTGGTCAACAGAGTGTATCGGACAGTCTGAGCTGGAGACACAACAGAAGCTAAAATCTATTTGTATTCTATGCCTTTAAAAACATATTTCCACAATTTAAGTTTATTTTTTTGATTGTATGTGTATAAACAGTCCTGATCTCCTTCAGCTGAATGTTGCTCACCTTTTGAGGTCAGCTGTCTTGTTGCTGGGGGGCGATTCTGAGGCGACGGCTACAGCAGGAGCGGCGGCGGCGGTAGCGGCAGCAGCGGCGGCGGCAGCAGCGGCGGCTTTCTTGTCGTCCTCCTCGCTGTCGGATCCCCCGGAGGAGCTGCTGTCTGAGGCCACAAGCGGAGCCTTCCTCCCTTCTCCCGCTGGCGAAGCACCGCAGGCGGCACTAACTTCTGCTGATGCACGCAGACGGGAAAAATAAACACCTCATAATCCTGATTTACAGGTTAACTTTGTTTGGTCTCAGGTGCAGGTTGACCACTCACCGGTCTTCTTGTGGTTTTGTTTGGCTTGTTTATCTGCATCAGTGCCGTCTACAGGTGAGCTGCACCTGGGATCAGTCTCTGTACTGTAGGAAACCGGAAAGATAACGCAACTTGATTACGTTTTTTTGTGTGTGTCTCTATTTGTTGACTTATTTTGGTCCTTTTTTTAAATACTTCGTGTGTGGTTTCTGTTGTTTTTCTCACCCGGTAAAAGGCTGGAACTCGGTGAAGTTGGCCCAGCCCGTTCCCTGTGTTTCTTCCCCGCTCCCGCCTGAGCTCTCCCACCCCGGTGATGTTTGGGTTCCTCCAGAATCCCTGAAATCTGCCGTCCAGGCGGGACCTGGAGACCAAAAAAAAAAAAAAAAAAAGGCTTTTTAACTGAGACACACTCAAAAAAATCGGACGATGAACTTCCACGTGTCTTACATCTGCCTTCCTCTGTACCCATGTCTGATGTGTTCTGCTCAGAATC
Source organism: Atherinosoma microstoma (assembly GCA_037177055.1). Classification (NCBI taxonomy): domain Eukaryota; kingdom Metazoa; phylum Chordata; class Actinopteri; order Atheriniformes; family Atherinidae; genus Atherinosoma; species Atherinosoma microstoma. The sequence goes on from JBBBVU010000025.1 coordinate 6,904,143, forward strand.
TTCTTCCTCATCAGATTCAGACCCATGATCCCGCTCCCTGCCTCCGTTTTCCATGCTGCTCCTGGAGCTTCCCTCCGAGGTTTGAGAGACCCCAAACCTGAGAGGAGAAGAAGAAGAAAAACAAGTTGGAAAAAAGACATAAAAGTTAAACCACTGATATCTGCGGCAAACAAACTGGGGAAAAAAGAATAGAAGAGAGGAAACGGTTCACTTCACCTTGTTCTGGATTTAGCTTGTGTTGCATAGTTAATCTCCTTCTCCTCCCAAATGTCCTCCTCCTCTTCAGCATCGTCAAATTGGCGTATCCTCTCTTTACAGCAGGCTTCAAAGGCTGCTGCATTGGCCTGCGGACAAAAAAATAAATAAATAAAATCAGCTATACTGCAACAATACTGTAAACAAAACAAAAAGAAAGAAAGAAAGACTTACACTATTATCGTCAGCATCTAGATTGAAGTTTATTTCTGCAATTCTGTCAAATGTGGCGCTGAGAAAAAGAGAAAACAGCGTCTGAACGTGCAGCTCCGGGGTTAAAACGGCCCGCTAAAGTAGGGGCTGTGAAACTCTTCCGCGACTTACTTGATATTTTCATCGTGCTCACTGAACTCCTCGTCGTTGAACCCGAACTGATCCACAAAGTTGGCGGTCATCTGTTGGATCTGGTAGTCGGAGAAGGCCTGATGGGGGGGAGGAAATGCATCAGAGACGGGAGCTCATCGCTGGTTTTGGATCAGACTGTATGGCGGAGGTGATTTTACCTGCTGAAGGGACAGATCGTTGGGGAAGGGGCTCTCCATGTCGTCGTCTTCGCTGGATGAGTGCATGTTGTGGGTGCTCACCTGTGGGGAAAGAGTTCAGACGTTCGCTCAGTTTTTGTTATTCCCGTCTCCAAATTTCAACTTTTAGTGGAAAAAGGGGTTGCTGATTGGAAACATGGAAACAAATCTGATTCTTACAGCCCAATAAAACTAAAAGTAAGTGTTTGTGGCTGCTGGAGTCTGTACTTTTCAGACTGTTTTAAGAAATGTGCTTACATTTATCTGTCGCCTCCATCCTCCAGAGAATCCAACTATTACAGGACTAACTAATGCAAACATAGTACTATACACTAATCTCAATTGTGGAGCTGTTGTATCGGCTGTTAGGGTTCCCCCCCCCCATCTTTTTATTTCTGGAACTCGAGTCAGTGATAAAGTTTGAATTTAATTGAAAATTCACCTATAAAAACACACCAACAGAAACCAAATCCTCTCCTCAGTGAGTTCAGCTGTAATCTATTCTGCTTTTGTTTATCAATTGAAGACACTTCAACTTGTTTCTTAGATTTTTTAACATTTATTTAATCAAGATAAGATGAAGCTTAATTAGCCGATTATTGCTGCTCTGACCCTGTGCTGGCCTGCATGGTCGCGTCCTGCGGCTACTTGGTCTACCAGGGGTTAAAGAGGAGAGGATGTAATGAAGACAGATTAAAAGTGGACTTTTTAAATGGAGCACGTGGGATAAAACAGATACGAGGTCTCACCAGTTCGACTGTGTTCCTCCTGTTGGTTTCTCTCAGGGTCTCATCTACAAAGCTCTCCCAGCGACCTCTGCAGTCTTCTGGCAGCTCTGCAGCAGAAAGAAAAAAAAAAAGCCCCCAAACGTGGACGTTAATCTTCGCCAACATCTCAGCTACAAGGAAACGTAACATCAAAACATTTAGGAAGACATAAACACCTTTGATGAGGTCAGTGATTTGGACCTGGACTGGTCCTTTCTCCAGATTCTGGACCACCATGTTGGCAATTCTGGTCAGATGACCCATGTTACCTCTCCTCGTGCCTCCCTCAGTCCTGATATTCACAGATACGCACTTAGATGATGAAATTTCTGTGTTTCTTACCATTAAAATTAATACACATGTGATGCAGTGGGATAAAATGGCCCACTTAAGCACAACTCAAAAAAGAAAAAAAGAGGATCCTCACTGTATTTTATCATTCTCCTCCCAGGCGTCAAGGATCCTCTGAACCAGCCGACACTTCTGGAAGAGCTGAAGGTTCCAAACGAACAAAAACGACGTTGTAGAAACACCTCGCATGCATTTAAAAGAAAAATAATAAACACATGCAGTTTGAAGCTGCATGAGCCACTCACATGTGCCACCAGGGTATTATGGAGAGAGGTCTGTGGGTCACTGGTTTCGCCCGTCTCCATTCCCTCCTCCTGCACCTCAGAGTTGGCCGCTGCAGGCTTCCCGTCGTGGTTCTGGAGGCCTGGGTTGGGCCGCTCCTCCGAAGATGGATGGTTCAGGATGGCTGCCACGGACAGCTCCACTTGGAAGTGCAAAAAGTTATTCCAGGAGTATTTGAAGAACAGATCCTGTGCAAATCGAGATGTAAACCCCAAGTCAGCAACAAGATGTAAAAACAGTGCTTACATGTTGAGATGGTCCACTTTTACACTCAAATACAGGGAGAAAAGTAAGAAAAAAAACTGCTGAGATATACGAGTAATGACTAAACTTTGTGGTAGGACAAACTCAGAAGACATTTATTGATTCCTTATGGGTGCTCTCATTTCTATGCAACACCAGTTTAACTATTTCTAAAAGTCATTAAGGGAATGTTTGAGTCACAAATGAACTCTGCAGCTTCTGAAAATGCAGACCCTGCTTCATAGAAGCCACGCCCACTGCCCTTTGGTCAAACAATGTGATAAAAGTCCTCTGCCTCATGACCAACCTTGTGCAAATTCTAACGCAACTTCACAAGATATTACACAAAAGCTGAATCGGGCCCGAAACGGCATCTCCGAATGACAACTTAAAACGCGTCGGGGAAAGACAAAGGAGCTAAAAGGGCAGAGAGTCAAGAGTTCAACCCACCAGTAGTAGGTCCATGGTGGCGAGATTGCAGAGCTCCTGGCAAATACTGGGAGTGCTGGTCTGCAGCAGGGCGGCCACCAGCCGGGCCACGTGAAGGCGGGCGTTCCCCAGTGGCTGCTCGAGAACGCCAACGGTCGTCAATATTGCACTTTTCTGTGGGGGGTGGGGATAAATTCTATCATCAAAAACCATGAAAACCAGTGTTTTAACACAACAATAACAATAACAAACAGGCAGTTGTGATAGAAAACAACAATACTTAGGACTAGAAGAGTCCATTAGCCTGTTAACACGGTGTCTGGGTGCTTTGTTACCTTGGGGGGATCCAGAAGAAGCTGCTGGAAGTCCTTTAAATGGGGCTCAATGGCATTTAAAATACTGCTGCTGACAGTGTAAGACCTTTCATAACCCTGAGAATACAGATCCATTAACCCTTCCAACCTGCCAGACACAAGCAAACAGCTGTTTTAGTCGGTACATTCTTCATGAGGGACGACTCGTAAAAGCAACGTAGATGCAACACACGTTGAACGGATCCCCAGCTGAACACTCACCCAGACCTTCTGGTCTCCAATAAGGTAAGTAGCACTTGAGTTCCATTAACGATCGAGGCCTCGTTCCTCTCCCCCTCAAACATATTTTTGAGAAGCCCTGCTACACTCTCCTGCCTGAAAAATACAGGAAGAAGAAGAAAAAAAAAAAGAAGAAAGAATCGACACGGTGCAAAATCTCAATCTCAACGTGCTGCACTCAAACGAAACTTACGATTCTAGTACAGCCAATAGTGGGTCAGACTCCACATTCTCCTGCATCTGATTGGCCTGGTCACGACTAAGGCGGATAATGTCACAAAGCGTTTGGGACGCGTTTGATTGTCTCTGGAAAATAAGCAAATGAATCAAGACGAGGCTTCGTTGGCACAAGAAGATGAGCAGCTAGCTCAACACTCACCTCTTCATCTTTGCCAGTATGGATGAGCTCTGTGAGTCTTTGTACCAACCTTTCCTCATTCAGCCACTGGAATTAAGAACAAAACATTTAGACAATTCTTATGTGTTTTTTAATGGCTACCGTTTCCCCCCGGAGGAGGGAACACGTATTCGGGTAGCTTACATGTAGAACTTCCTGTCTCAAAGGGGCAGGTTCCACGCAACTGATGAGGCGAAGCAGCAGGTCCATCATGGCCGAGGCGTCAATGTGTTTGAGCACCAGACTGATAAAGCCTTCTTTTTTCTTTAGAAAGGTAATCACCTAGAAAGAGACGTCATGTTTAACACATTTTATAAGACAGATAAAGATAAACCAGAATCACTTAGATGCATAAAGTTGATGTTTTTTGGCTCTACCTGTTCCGTTTTCCTGGCAATGAGATTGCCAATGGTTTTGCTGAAAAAGCTGGCCAGTAAGGGGTTGAGGGGCGGGTCCTGCTCCAGGAAGTGGTAGAGCACCTCAAGCAGTGACTCATCTCCACCAAGCTTATCGTTTATAATGGACACATCTGAGGTCAGGAGCTCACAAGCAACATTGGGAAACCTTACAAGAAGAACAGGGATGAGAGAGAGAATGAGTCAACGGCCCGCCTCTAGCACCACACCGTTTACTGTGCATCGGTGTTGGCTCTCACTTGAAGCGGCTCCTCTCCTCCAGGTCGGCAGGAGGCTCTGTGGTAATGAGGCTGACCAGCTCTTGCATGCAGTGGTCCTGGGAGAGGAAGAGCAGCAGCCGACGGTTTTGGGCCTTGCACTCCTGCAGGACGTCGTCCTCCTCCATCAGCTCTCTCAGCGTCACGTCCTCCCTGTCCAGCAGCTGGTCGATGTGGGAGGTGGTGTGCAGGTCGAACTTCCAAAACATGGTGGCCGCTGGGATGGGGGACACAGCCCTGAGGTGTGGGACAAGCGAGCGAGGAAGGAGGCAAAAGAGTAAAAGGAAAAACACAAGTGGATGAAAGGCACCCAGCAGAGGCCAGAAACAATAGGAGAGAGTGGAAGTGTAGGTGGGGAGAGGAACTTCTGTAAACAAGTGTGTAAGCTAGAGGATTAACACAGCTCTGTTACTTACATCCTTTTATCCCAATGACAAAGTTCAGAGGACGGCAATGTTCAGGGATTAACCTCACTGATACCCTCCAACAAAAAGCATTTTCTGACTTGCTGCATTGGTATAGGGCATTTTACACAGGCTGCACTGAAATTTTCATAGGATGTTGCCAAAGAGGCGGCAACATATGTGCAACAGAGCCTCATCATCGCAACAGAAAAACTCAATTTGATAAGGTTGCTCTTTATAAATTAAACAGAAATATGATAGTAATAAGGACCTGAACATTTCTATGACCAGGCTGTGTACACCATAAAAATCACTTCATTCATATAAAAAAAAAGGACAGCAGCTGGATCATCGGCGCAAATAAACGCAGTCATCATCTGGACAAATTACAAAGAGCCGGAAATGCCGGCGTGAAGTGCTCACACATACCAGTGGATGAAATGTGGATATCTTTAATCAGACCACCCCCACGGGCAGGCAGGCATTTGTGTTTGTGCAGACAACAGAGAGTGTGGCGAGGCCTGGCATTTATCAGCATGGGTCTCCTCTTAAAACGCAGGCCTCTTTAGGAGATGAGACGTGGAGAGGCTCACCATAACCTGCACGAAAGACCAAGGTTTGGTGTTTATCAAGAAGATATCACACATGCACAAAAATACTGAACACTGATAAAGAGTTTGAATGCATGCGCCTCTGAAGTTACCTCAAAGTCAGTGATGTATGCATATGCATTAGTCTAGTCTGGCCCTGTATCATAATTTGCAGGCTTTAAAACATGATCAGGCCAAAAATTGGGTAGCTTTGGTCATTTACAACATTTAAAGGATTCAAAATGCCGCACATCTACATTTAAACAAGATTTGGTCGACTTCTCTTTCTCTGCTCTCAGCAGCACAATGGTGGCTTTTATGTGGCTACTTTCCAAAAGTGATGAATGGAAACTCTTAAATAATGAAAGACAAGTGTTTGGTGCTTTCTGACTAAGCAATATCATTCAGTTTGTTTCTCCTCGTGCATTAACTATGGCAGCTAATCTAAACAACAAAACACACCAGCAGTAAGAGAAAACAATTAGATCTGCTGACTTAAACAAAGCTCTCTCTCCGAGCAACGTGCTAACAACTGTTGATCGTGGAAGTAAAACTGAAGGAGGAAACTAAAGAGCTTCCTCCTTTTTCTTTTCCGATTTTTTCCTCATGGGGGGACCCTTCCTTGCTCATGCAGCAGCAGGGGCAGCAGCGTCCATCTGGCATACATTTACAGAGTACACAAGTGCAATAATAACCCACTGAGCACTCCCTGTGGACACTGAGCAGGAAAGCAAATGCTTGACTTTACATCCAAAATAGAACCCACCAGAGGCAACCTCAACAAAAACAGTCTACTGGCACATGCAACTGACGATGAAAAGAGGAACAATAGCGCATAAAGGGCACGCATGTGGATGTCCTGAGTCAATGCAGGCTGTAATTAAGCGAGTTAAAAAACTGTGAAATAAAACGAAAGGGAATTCCACCAGCATGTTTACAGGAACTCTGAATCACTTAATGTACATAAAATACCAAATGATAACAAATGCAAATCATGGAAATGGAAATCAAGTGACATATACTAACAAATGATACTTCAGAAGACAAATCAACTCCTGATGTCTCTTACAGGTTATAAAATGACTTGACTAGAACTATATCTAATGTTTAATAAGAATAGTGGCCAATAATTTTACTTTGCTTTGGAATACTTCTATATAAAAAGGTAATTGGTGCCCTTTTTTTCTTATAGTTCACATAAACGAGTATCACTGTGTCTCAGGCTTTGATCAGCTAATATCATAGCTAAAGATACAGCTTGTTCTTTAAAAAACAAAATGGCCAAAACTATGCGTGTGCATCCACCTTTAATGATGCACTGCAACTTCACCGGGTCTGGTTTGTTTACTTAACAATGAGAGATACATTGGTGTGTAGTTAAATAATTGTAAATTGAGCTTCCATAGCCCTGGCATGAAATGCACATCAACTGACTTGATGTAGGAGCTCGGATTACTGTTTACTTCAACTCAACTGAGGCAACACCAGCAAATAAATCAAGAAAACTCCCTGTACATCAACTTTGCGTAGGTTTAAACAGAAATAACAACCCATTTCAAACGTACACAATATATTAAACTCAACAGTGTGTACTTAATTCCTGTATATCATCAAACGCTTCATTACTGTTGGCCTCAGCCAGCTCCGGACGTCTAGAGTCAACAACACTGAGCGTTTCCTTATTAGCTGCAAAACAATACAAAGACATTTTAAATATATTCAATATAATGTGGATCATAATACAGATGGAAATGGATTGCGATTATTTTAATAGCACCGACTTTATCAGTTAAATGTTACTCAGTGGCTGGTTGTTACGTTGGATAGCGCTGAGTAATCTTAAGAGCAAAACAGATAGGTAATGCTAACCAACATAAATTTCTAATAAAACGTCGACTGGTGGGTTTATAGGCACTAACTTTTCAAGTTAGCAAACAATTTGGCAACCGGTAACTTTAGTTCCTCCTTTCAGGTGCTTAGCATGTAAGCTAATTAGCCACTGACAGTTTACGTGTGTTGGTCGGAGGTAGCAAACTTAAATAGCTGTCCAACTTGTGTTCAACTTTGTCGATGCAGTAGCAGAGTAAATATAAGCGAGTTGCTCCAACTCTTGACGATCTTCCCGAAGAAAACTTACCTTTGATTGAAAGTCCGCTGCTACTCCTTCCTTCCTTGTTTGATTTTTAGTGGAGTTTGTCGTCAAGCAGTCAGCTACTAAGTCACTAGCTACCCAGCTAACTATGAGCTAGCTGTGTTGGCTAACATACATTAGCCCGTGAGCGAATAGTGATTTGTTTTGAAGAAGGGGTCAGTCTGCGACAGCACAGGCTACTGCTAGCTAGCTCAACTTAGCTAACGTTAGTCAAATGTGGCTTTGAAGACAATCAAATAAACAGTTCCCCTGCGTTAATGGCTACTTGACATAAACAGAGATAGTTGTTATTTCAGATGTAGAGGGAACGATCCGTACTCACGCACAAAGTAATTCAAACGTGGGGCTAAGTTTAGCATGCAAGGCAGGAAAAACTCAGTCATAATTTTCGAATCAAAATGGCGACACGGTAACGAGAGCGCGCAAGAGACATGTACGAGAACGTGCTTTGAGTTCAAACAGTAGTCTTCTGCGAAACTTCTCACATGAGGGGGGACTGAACAGTGGGACTCTGCTTATGTACAAGAAACCAAGCAATCGTTTTTTCTTAGATGTTGTGTCGTGGAAAAATTATATATATACCGACACAGAATTATTTATTTAATCAAATCAAGACCACCTGTGACAGAAACACGCTTAAAGATTATATATGCCTTTTTAAAACAACAACTAGACAATACGCTTGACAAAAATTGCACTGAAATCAAGGATCCTTTTTTCCTCATGTGATGAAACGTATATATTTTGGCTCCACATTCACACCTGGTTGAAGCAAAGCATCTGTTATCTTACTGTAGTTTTAACAAGAAATTACAGAGCATTTGGCATACCTTCATTATTCAAATTGCCAGACTGGGAACTGCTATTACACATAAGAAGAAAAAAAGGGGGGCATTTGGCAATGTTTGATGTACTTCAACCCACCCACCATTCTGTTGGCTGCTTTTGTTCATCTATTTGCATGCAATAGGTCATGCATTTATATTATGTCAACCTAAGATGATAGATAGATAGATAGATAGATAGATAGATAGATAGATAGATAGATAGATAGATAGATAGATAGATAGATAG
>JBBBVU010000025.1:6925156-6936875 GCA_037177055.1 Atherinosoma microstoma
CTGTACCGCTTAATCCACGCAGGGTCGCGGGTGGGCTGGAGCCTATCCCAGCAAGTATCAGGCGAGAGGCAGGGTAGAAGTTAGATTCTTGTCAGATTAATATTAGATATCACAATGTACCTGAACAAAGAGAGAAGTGCCTGCTACATTCCTGAAAAACAATCATGTGAATAAGTTAGCAAAACTTGTTCTAAAAGGTAATTCAAATTTTAACTAAAATATTTGATACTGGTATTAATTAGCTTCTGTTTGCTTTCCCCATACAGCTAAATGCTAATTTAACTAAATTTAAACCATTTAAGTTCATGTTTGCTACCCTGGTTTACAGTATTAGCATGTGTATGTTTGCTAGCAGCAGCAAACATAAAGTAGCTTATTGTTAGCAGCAAACATAAAGTAGCTTATTGTTTAGGCAAATTTGCTGGTATTTTGTTCTAGTGTTGCTAAATTACTTCTGTTGTTTTTTATTTTCATAGACTATTTATCTGAATGTCATTTACCCAACAATCAACACTGGGTAGAGAAATTATCGGAAAACATATTCATAGTAATGTTCAAGTAACTGGTAACGTGGCTGCAAGGTATAATAACCAGTCTGCTAACACAAACAAGCTGTTAAGACGTTTCACAGAATCTGCATCTCATTAATTTTACATACCTCTGTCATTAAGTTATATCAAAAGTTTGGAGTGAGATTTTCTCCATTAGGGACCAAGCCACTGGAAGTTCAGCCTCATCTAATTCTCCCATTTATTTTTGCTTCTTAAAAAAAACTGTTAGATCTGTTCCTCCTCTAAGACATTAAAAGAACTGGGAAATCTGGAAAAAAAAAAAAATCTAGGAAAACCTCCGCAAACACATTCTTTTTAACCCTAATCTTATTTATCCAGCCCCGTTTCCTCTACTTTTTCCACCAGTGCCTCTTCCATCGGCTCCTCCGAGCTGTCAAGCTTTTCAGAATCAAATAATTCTCTTTAACTCCTTCTTTGATGCTTTTAAAATAGACAAATGCAATAATTAATGTACAGTTTGCATTTCCAGGATATAAGACTGAAATGTGATTGCCTGGACACTTTGATTTAAGAGATATAGTACGTAATAGGAATCATATTGTTTTCTCCTCAGATTAAGTCAGCAAATGTCTGACCAAAAATATAGTCAACAGGGACAAAGTGGTTACTTTTATATGGATGATTAATTTACATCAGTTATCATTTTACATTTGTTGGTTATATCTTTTTTTTTAAAATTTAAATGACATAAAACATCAACACAACCCAGATAAGGATTGGAAGTTAGAAGTCTGCAGTTTCAGCATGTTTCTTGTGATAATAGTCTTTCTCTTTGTAAGCCAACAGGTTTTGCCTTCAGTGCACTAAAGATGATCATCCAGCTTCTCACCTTGCATGATGGCCACCATTCCTGTGCTGATCCCAGACACCACATCACCCAGCAGCCACTCTCTAACTCTGTACATCCTCATCCATCCAATGACAGGTAGACAAGAAAGTGCTGCATTTTTGGCCCGTTTTGCATCGCAGCTGTTTCAGTTACACAAAAAAACAAAGTATGTTCCTCTGATATTCCTTCATAAAAACTTCAACCAGACTCAAATGCTTTGGTTTTTGCAGACAACTCTAAATCAAAAGTGCAAGTAATTATAAAAAAACCCAACACATCCATGATTTCTGAGGAACCAGGGCTCACTTACGTCAGATATTTTTTAACATGATCCAGGATGGTTTTGTGCTTTCTGTAGATTTTCTCATGGCTTTCCTCAAAGCCGTCCTCAGAGTAAACAGGTCTGTCCACAACATACTGTTTCCTCAAAGTCGTCATCTTCACACCTCAAGTGTTTGAAGGAGTCCAACTTTGATATGATATAAAAGATCTTCAGAAGAACCTTTGCCCAGATTATCTACTCTGAGATCAATCTCATCCCGGTGTGGGTTTTGTCTTTGCTTTGTTCAATCATTAACAAATGTGTCTTTATGGCTCATGGGAGGTATGTTGAAAATGTTTTGTTTAGTAATATTTAAACTAGTTCTTTTGCAAAGAAATTCTTCTTGAATATATCCCCCCTTCTTCTATCTCACATGTCTACACCAATATTCTAACTTTTTAAACACACATATCACACAATTGTTCAAGCATAAAAGCATCAGACTAGTCTGAAACTGCTTCAGGCTCTGAGTCCAGCATCTGTTACCATGGTGATTAGCATACTCAAATGTGACTCTGGAAAGCCACTCATCTCACTTAGAATACTCAGTCCTTGTATGCATGTGATAAACCGCACTGAAAGGTAAAAAAATAAATAAATTAAACTCATGTCAAAGAGCAGTGAGTGCCCACAGATATCAATCCAACTTATTGGGATCTACAGATACAGGTGGAAACAAAAAGCATTCAACACATGCAAAATAAAGTGAGAAAGTACTCACTTTATTTTATTGGGGTTATAAGGGCTATGTACAACTTTTTAAATGCATAAGGTCTGACTGAATTCACAGGGAAACACTATCAGGCTCTTCTCAGAAAAAATGGCTCCTGACATGAGACCTCAGCTCCATTGTGATGGCTGCATGTACAGCCACACATCAGTGGTAACCAGCATTAAACAGCACTACACACATACACTTATATTTTTCATTTTTTGTTTTTGTTTATATATAAAGGACTTAGACGAATACATAATTTTTGTTTTACATTAGTTTCATTTAAATGTTAACATCATATATATTCTAAAACTTTGGTTTATATTGTGTTATGATTTATATATGTTTTCTTCTGAGTTGTTTCAGTGGCTCCAGTCCGTTGGCTTGGGAACCAGCAGGGGGTCATGGGGCGGAGCTAAAGGTTCGTGTCTTTGTGTTTGGGCTGATGTGCCACTATTTAAGTTTACCCTTGTGTCTCATTTGAGGAGGTCGGTTTATTTAGTTTGTTGTTTGCGCAGATTGTTTGAGTTATCTTCGTTACCAGTAATTTGAGTGGAGTTCTGTCACGTTGACCTCTTTTATGGCCTGATTACTCATTTATTTTGTGAATTATTTGGGATTCCTGGTTTTAGGTTAAAAATAAGCCCCCTTTTTTTCTTTTCAACTTGTCTTTTCCAGCTTTATAGCAAGTAGAATGATGGTCTGGCTGCTACGTTGTGTCGAACAAATTTGCTTTATGCTTTTTAAACTTTGCTAGACTGTCCTTTGTTTGGTCCATCACATCCATATTCGCCACGCCACAATTGTTCAGCCGAGAGAAATTGACAAACACTTTCTGTCCTGGCCAGAGGCATGCTGACAGAAAGTAGTTTGCAAAAAGCCCTGTAGCCCTTTGCTATGCAGACAGCAGCTGTAGTGACAAACATGTTTTAACAAACACACCGAACAGACGCCCTACCTGACGTTGACAGGGAGAAGGCCTGAAAATCTGGGTCAGCATGTTATACTTTTAAACAAGACAAAGAGAAACTGGACTCGAGATGTAAGGATTTTTGTTGTTGTTGGGTATTACAAAAATAGTAAGCTTTCATAGAGAAACCATTGGGGAAACACAGACTTTTGAAGTTTTTTGATCATCAGACACAAACAGATATGACACGTAGTGACAACATTGAAGTGAAAAGGGCTATTGAGATAGAAAAGATGACAAATGTGAGTCCTACACATGGGCAAGGCCAGGTTTAAGACACCATACCCGAGGTAGATGGTCAAACCCTGTGAGACAGAACGAGCGTTAACTAATACTGTTATAGATTCAAGGGGTGCACTGAAGGAGGATGACAAATTCACTCTTAACAAAAGACTTAATTTATTGCCATTGTCATGAAAATACAGAAATACCACGTGGAAAATACATTGCACAAAATGTTCACTATATACAGTATAAAAAAAGAACAGCAGGAAGCGTTTCCTGGAAATATATAGTAGGTTTTTCAATAAAAAAAACAATATAAATCTGCCCGAGCTTATGGCTGACGCGTGCACCAAGAACGTGCGTCTTCCACAAAACAGTGCTCAAAAAATCCAATAAAAACAAAAGAAAAACTTGCATAGCTCCGCTGATAAAGTGTCGGTATCTTCCCTGACACATGAAAACGAGCTGAGCCAGAAAAACCGTAAGCTCTCCTACATACAGTACTCTAATAGCAAACTTAAATTAAAATATATTTAATTCATTATCTAAGTTACTTTACAACAACTTCTGTAAAACATTTCCTGTTGTCTTTGTCTTTTGGCGGTTCTCTTGCCGGCATCTGGTTTTTATTCAGGCCAGGCTAAAATCTAGTTTCTGGATCTGGAGCCTGTGGAAGAAGGAGGAGTTCAAGTGGCTGTTTCAACTTTGCAAATCAATAAATCAAATTAAATATATGCTACAGTAGCGTTAGAAGTATAGGAAAGGCAGAAGTATAGAATATAGACAACTGTCTATATCTATGATACCTACATTTCTATCTCTGATCCTCAAGCTGCTGTTGGGGTGGTGAACTGTGACTGTTGTTATTATCTGCAGAAAAACACAAAGAAATTAATGCTTTGTGCATATTTACTGCATGAAAATATGGCATGCCATAGCAAAAAAAAAACAAAAAAAAAGTAAAAAGTTGTTTCTCGTTACCTTCTCACAGTCTGGTTTATTTTCTGCAAGCTCTGGATGTTTCTCCAGAATGTGCAGCATGGCGTCGTGCAGCGTTAGGAAGAACATGGACGCTTCCACTTCGTCATCGAAGAAGCAACACTGGTGGAGTTTCTCCAGGATGTAAGCTGCAGGTCGAAAGAAACTAAATTATTCCCCAAATCAGCAGATTAGCTCATAACTGTTGCAAACTGTTTTATATTTCATAGGTAATGTACAGGCTTTGTTTTCACAGAGCCATTTCTGGGACAGAAATTTAAATGTGAAAGCAAAAGAAACATCTGAGAGAAGTGCAACCAGTTCTGGTACAAAAAAATGCTTTACTGCAGACAGTTTTTCCAAATATTTATTCACTATTTGCAACTCTCCAATGCACAAGTTATTTATCTATTATTTATTTCATTTAATCTAAAAAAGAAGTTAAGAATTTAAATCCTGCTGAATGTCAAGATCTAAATTTGACATGGAACAAATTCTAAATAACACATGATGGTTTTGCAGATACTGCTTACATATAAAAATCGGCCTCCCCAATAATCAAGTTGTAACTTAAATCTTGTAGTTTCATACTTACGATCACAAGCCACAATGTACACCTCCACCTCAACACGGATCAGCTCCTTCAGCAGCTGCAAACAATCAATGATCATTGGTTAAAGAAGCATTAAAGACAACAACTGGCTCTTATGATACTTTGAAGAATCACACACTGTTTTGAGTCCTTTCAGGGCAGATATATCCAAGAAGGAGACTGCAGCAAAGTCCAGAACCAGGCTGTGGACGTCCACTCTGGGAACGCTGATGTTGGCGGGAAGCTGGGCATTCCAGTCGATCCGGACCGGAAGGTCCTTGAAGTCAGTTGGTTGGTCCAGCCCCTCCATGTTGCTCTCATCTTCTGATTCTTTGATGGGTCCACACGAGGCATTCAGGAAACCCTTCTGTAACGGTAAAATATGTTTCATCACAGACCGTTAAAACCAGTTCAGCCACTGCATCAAAATAAGAAATAAACAGAGGTGGTGAAGCCAGAGGAAAAGTTATTAAATTAATGTCATGTGGGAATGAAGTTCGAAGACAATAGCAGACACATCTCATCAAAGGAACAGAAAAAAAAAAACTTAGGGTGTTTTTACTTTGAAATAGAAAGAGAATGCATCCACACCTAACTTGTTTTCCATACTTTACTTTTATAGCTTTTATACACCAGAGGATACAATCACACTCATTGTGTGTGACCATTGTAAATGTTGAATGGCAACTTGTGCACATGTTGTAAACCGCACAAACTTCCAGCTGCTCCATAGATTACTGGCATCGTCGCATCATATCCACAGAATTAGTTGCATCTGAGATAAGATGAAAGGAACCTTATCCCTTCTGAGAAATGACACTGCATTAGGATCAGACAGCCTTTTAGAATTTCAAGCGTGCAACACATTCGGAAATAAAGTTTGGCAATTAAGAGCTCGTAATGAGGTTAATGAATAGTGGAAATCTTTGAGAAGCAAAGTTGTGCAGAGGAAGGGAGGTTTTTTCTTTAACCCTGACCAGAGACAGTGTGGATTTTCCTCAGTGGAAATATGTATTGTGATCAGACAAATCAGTATTCGAAATCTTTTGTTTTGGACGCCGTGTGCTCTGCACCGAAGATGAAAAGGATCTTCCAGACTGTTATCAGCAACAAGTCCAAAAGCCAGTCCGTCTGATAATATGGGATTGTTTCATTGTTCTTGGCAAAGTTGATTTACCCGACAGGGACGGCAGCATTTATGCAAAAAAAGTTCATTGAGACTTTACAGAAATAAGAATTTTACAGGAACCTGCATGATGTATGTATTGAAAATAGCATACCCATAATGAATATATCTGCAACCACAAGGTCTATAATATCAGTTGATATAAAGTATGGCTTGTAGTTGTGTAGATATCAGTATATGTGTTACTGGTAAAGAATCATTTAATAAAACATTATCTCTGCAAAGGTCAATCCTGATAAAGTGAAACAGACCAAAATTAGAGATGTTTTAGTATACACATTTCAGAGGAGGTCTCCAAAATGGCCATTTGGGCACAGTTTGGCACCATCTGTTTTCAACGTCCCCTAACTGGGGGACTTTGGATATAACGATACTTTTTTGCAGACATGGAAATGTGGAGAATGTTTCATCGTTTCATATCCGCTTCATATCCTCAGAGACAGAACATCTTTAAAGTGTCATGATGAGGAATTTCAACATTATAGTGTTTAAAGCTTTACTGTTCCAACTTTATTTGGATAGTTTTGCAGGACCGACTGATGTACATTATATAATTAATTGAAGTTGATGAAACATGAAATATCTTTGGTTCATACTGTCTTAATGTTGTTTACAAAGTCTGAATATTTCTAATATCAATGTCTTTTTTAAAATTTTTATTGTTTAATGTCTACAGTGCTATTTGAATAGTTGACTAATCAAAACAGGAAGAGATAACAATGGCCTTGAACAAATTGAGTAACTGAGCCTTTTATTGCCTCATGGAAGTTTTTCCACGGTGACGGTGAAAGTTGTTGTTGTTGTCAATGAACAAATTAAGAGGGATTACTCACAGAAGTCCACTGCAGGTCGCCCTTCTTCAGGAGTCTCTTGATTGTCCCCAGTGCTTTATTTCGCTTTCTCAAAACTCGCAGTGGATTAAACCCAAGCTGAGAGGACATGTGTCACAAGTATAAAACACAAAATGAGGTCAAAGATCAGCCTTATTAAGTCTTATCTTGTCTATTTACAATATGACATTTTAAAGACAGTTTCATTGTTGTTAGCTATTTTATTGAACTACATATTTCATGGTTATTTTCATCCTGACCTCAGTGAATGATCTCTTCCTACTTACAGCTTCCAGTAGCTTGTTCCTGAAGAAATCTGAGTTGGCAAAGAAGATTGGCGATGGGATCCTGAAGATCTTTACTCCCTCAGGTTCATATATCTGGAGAAAGTCATGAACACCGTACAAAATTATTGGGAAATCACGTTGAAGTATCTAATCAAAATAGGTTCTCTCTCCTTTTTTCTCTGCTTACTGACATTTTTATCTGGTTAGTTTAAATTTTTGGGGGCTAAAAATGCAAAAATTTAATTGAGGAAGGAAGAGGAAAGAGAAAATGTTCGGAAGTAACAAATACCATGACACTTAATTAACAAGTTAGGGTTGCTCTGAAATCGGATCCCTTTTAATCCCTTTTATCGGCCAATTTATTAAAAAAATCACCCATTGTTTTTTGTCTGCTTATGCAAATGCAGGGTCATGGGAGCCTGATCCATCTAGTCTCAGGTGAGAGGCATGGTGCAACCTGGACAGGTTGTCAGTTCACCACAGAGAGACAAACAACCCCCTCACACTAACACACACTCCTTGGGAATTTAGAAACACAAATTAACCTAACGTGCATGTTTTTCAGAATAACTGGAGAACCCATGCATGCATGTGGATAACATGCAAACCCCATATAGAGAGGCTTCAGCTATAAGGCGTCGGTGCTAACCAGCTAACAGGGGTTATTGTGCAGCCTTAATACTATTATATAGTTTTATATTCAATGGGATTCATAAGTAACAAGATATCTTTTGAACTAATTAGAAATGTGGTTGTGTGTTTTTTTTTTATAACAGTTATAAATGTGTTTAGCATTTGGTTATAAATAGTAGAAATGGACTGAGATATTATTTCATAGACTATTCCTATAGTTTCAGTCTAGAAATACTATCCTGAAGCTAGAATTCAGACTATGCGCATGCTAAAGAAAAACCTTGGGGTTAGCATTATTGCTTGACATTATCCCCCCCCCCCCATTTACTATGACACAAATAATGAAAACACTTAAAAGGCATAGTGCAAACAAGTTGGAAAGTTTTTTTTCCAGAATGAATGAGACTCATTTTTACAATATCATTAATACAGGTATCTTATTTGTCCTTTGAATATGTTGCTGGTTAGATCAACTTAGTTGAAAGACTGGTCTCACCCAGAATGATTAAAGAAACATAGGCAACTCTCATTGAATACTACACCATGTCTTTTTAATTGAATCCCTAGGGACCTTTGGGTGCTTGCTACTCTTGAACATGAGTTGAGTCTACTTTTAACTCCAAGGTAAGCTACTTTACTAGAAGACACCTGACAGAACACACACATCTAGCATACTTACATTGATATAGTCCTTTCTGTCTTTGTAGATATCTGTTCCCTTAATGTTAGCCAGGAGGCTGCAGCGAGGGCTGGAACAAAAAAACAACAACACCAAAACAGATTTCAACAAAAGATTTTTCACATCTGGTTGAAAAAATCTCTGTTAAGTGCTAATATCACCGTGTAAATATGCTCATAAATCAATTGTTAGCTCGTAAAGTCTACTTTTTAACGTAAACTGTTGTAGTTTAATAAATGAATCACTTTTTACAATTTTTCACGTGAGAAGGAACCATTAAATTTTTTTGCAATATGATAAGTCACCAAAGAAACCTAAAGTATATTTAAAGATATGTTTCTTCAAGAAACAGCCAGGTTAGCTACATCAACCACACCTGTGTGGACTGACTTTGGAGAATCAACATTTACAAAAGAAATGATAAACTGAGACTAAAAAAAGGGAATGATATAAAATTTTATGCAGCATTAGGATAGAATAAGTGGCCTGATACTAACAACTGAACCCTGAGGACAACGCTTATCAACTCCACACCAAGACCGACGGCTAATCCAAGATCAAGCCCCAGTAAGATGGCTGCAATACAGGTAGCAATCCACACCACCTGGACATAGCAAGAAACAGTTTTTCTATTTAAATAGGCACATTTTATTTCATTTCAATAACATCTCAAAGTGTGAGGTCTTACACAATCTGGTTTGTCCCTCCTCCAGAGGTATGGGATTTCTGTGACCTGCATCAGCATGCCCTTCAGATTGACTATGACCACTGCACCCAGCACAGACTGTCAAAACAAATGGTCAAAGGTCTAATTATAGTAGAAATAGTCGGTCTTTGCTCAGATTGAGGGATATCTGAGGTTTACTGACCTTTGGAAGTGGCTCTAGGAGGAAACCAATGGCCAAGGTGACGATCATCACTATGATAGCTGAAAGTAAGCCAGCCACCTGAGAAGAAGAGGAGATGTTATTATGTAAACTTGTATTCCAATTCCTTATTACGTACCTGTAGAGGGAAAATTAATATTTTAAGCCTGTATTTGTTGCAAGTCTTGACAAATGAAAAATTATTTGGATGAAACACGACTTTAAATGATCCAATATCATTGAGTGGTAATTCTTTGAATTACATTACGCTGGTTTGATGGATTAAACCCAAGTCTTGCAGCTTGTAGTGTAGCTTGTAGTTTACGTCAGCCTGACCCACAATCAGTATAACCTACGTGTATTGCAATACCTGCTGGTTTAATCATTGTTAAGCAACCATATGATATTAGCTACCTTTGTGATTGTTTTCAGACTGTAATTTAGGTTACTAGTGTCAGGGTTGATACAGAACAAATTTGCACAATAGACATTAACTATGAGGTGGAAACACTCATTTAGCATACTAACTAAGGCCTGTAGAGTCTGACATTTAGTTCTTGGGATTTTTGCAGTTGGTATGAACATTTCATGGTTTTCCATTGAGTGAACCTGTTGGGATGTTCATTCCTTAGAAGACTGAAATGATGGGAACAGAATTGCTCTGAAATGGTCTTACAACCCGTCCCAGATTGATGGGAAACAACTGTTGTTTCTCTAAGATTATATAAGATTATTGCTGATGTCTTTCCTCCTTGGCATTATGTTGACAGACATCTGAAAGATGCAGACCAGCAAACTGTCAAACCCTCTGCTCTCTTTTTTTGTAAATTTATTTGATATTGACATTCAGTAAGACATTCACATCAAATAAATCATGTGCGTACATCTTTCATCTGTAGTCTGGCCTGTATGCCAGAGTAGTATTTTTTTATATATATATATATATATATACTGTATATATACACAAAGAGAAAACAAAACAAAAATAAACAGTAATGCAGACAAAAAGAGAAGAAAAGTAACCACAACAATATAACTAAATACAGGCAGGGACTAGGGAGTGATCTTTTTTTACTCATCACGGTTATTCATTTGTAAAAGTAAAATCAGGTCTGTGGGCTGTGACATATTTGATCCAGTTTTCCCAGTATGAAACCCATTTCTCCAGTCTATGATTAACAAAAGCTGTTATCTTCTCCATTTTATAGACATCCATTGTAATGTCCATCCACATATTTAAAGTAGGACTCTCCTGTGATAACCATTTCTTTGTAATACTCTTTTTACATGCCACCAGCAAGATATTTAGTAAGTATTTATCTCTTTTTGGCCATTCCTCAGGTATATGTCCAAAAAATAAAGTCTTACTCTCCAGGGGTATTTCACGTTTGAAGATATCCTGCAGGGCATTGTGAATCTCTCTCCAATAGTCCTTCATAATGGGACAGCCCCAAAAGATATGATAATGGTTTGCACTGAGGTTTCCGCAATTCCTCCAGCAGCTGGGGGGGGGTTATTGTCATAGTGAGATTTCTGGGAAGGTGTAATAAAATACCTAATCAGGCTTTTCCAGCTAAACTCCCTCCATTTCTGTGAACTTGTGCAACTCCATTGACACCTCCATGTTGATGTCCATTCTTGCTCAGTAATAGTTATCCCTTCTTTTTCCCATTTTGTTTTAATATATGAAGTTGAATGTGGTTTCAAATCTAAGAGACCTTTTATATAGGCATGAGACAGTTCTACGAATAGTTTCTGAGTTGTAGGCTTTTATAAACAAGTTAATCAGACATATATTTGTCTTTGTTACATTTTTAATCTTCGTATCAATATAATGCCGCAACTGCAAATATTGATGGAAGTCTTCTTCTTCTAATACGCGTGTCCTCCTGTTTCAAAGCTGAGCAGTTTTTCCTCTTTCATTACTACACAAAGGACTGTTATACCCTTACCTAACAAGTCCTTGAATCTAGAGTCCAATTTATTAGGCGTAAACTCTCAATCGTAGGCACACCATTTAAGAGCTATAACATCG
>JBBBVU010000025.1:6951404-6968490 GCA_037177055.1 Atherinosoma microstoma
ATTATATTATATTATATTATATTATATTATATTATATTATATTATATTATATTATATTATATTATATTATATTACATGTCCTCCTCCATGCACGGGTCCAAGTTAAAGCAAAAACATTCTTCAGACTGGTAAGAATTTCTCATCTGAACCTTAGAAAAAAATTCCTTCAGTAGCCAATATTAATTTCCCTAAGTATTTCTGTAGGCTCGCCACAAATGGTCTACCTATTTCACAGCCAATTAGTGGACGTCGGAACGATGGAAGGAATGACCTTTCACCACTGGCTTGTGTTGAGCATTAACCTGGACCGCCCAATGATGATGGGAATCCAGGGGGGGTTACATCATCAGAGCCAGGCCCAGATGACTGCAAAGTAACTATAAAGTCCACCTATGGCGCTAGACCTGGAAATGGAACAGTCCTACTTAAAACTGAAGAAAATAAATCAATGGAGACTTCGGCCAATATGTCAGTGAATGATGAGATTACACAACGAATGTACATTTGGGTCTGTGGGGCCCAAAGTGTGCCAAGAAAATATCCCTGTAGCCTCAGTTTCCTCTTCTTAGCTCATCTGCTTCAAGGTTGGAGGTGTTGTCTGCTTATCTTGGTTGGAACCAGTGGTTATTTGAATTCCTGTTGCATTTCTATCTTCTCCAACCAGTCCGCCCATTCTCCTCTGACCTCTGACATCAACAAGACATTTTGAACAAGACATTTTGGTCCAGACTACTGCTGCTCATTTGAAATTTTCTCTCGTTCAGTTCATTCTCTGTAAACCCTAGAGATGGTTGCGTGTGAAAATCCGAGTAGATCGGGAGTTTCTGAAATACTCAGACCAACAACCATGCCACGTTCAAAGTCACTTAAATCCCCTTTCTTCCTCATTCTGATGCAAGACATCTTGACCATGTCTACCTGTTAAATATGTTGATTTGCTGCCATGTGATTGGCAGATTAGCTATTTGCATTAACTAAATTGGTGTACCTAATGAAGAGACCAGTTTGTGTATTTAACATGATTAAAATAATACTGAAAATATATAGGAGGGAAGTATTTGGAGACATCTGATCCTCTTATGGTGCATAATGTGAAATGCTAAGCAAAACTACAGTAACATGACACATGGTGTGCAATAATAAATGTCTCTTTTGTATGAAGGATTTCCATACAGCAAGTCACTGGCTGCACGAGTGTTTGCTTTAAAACCTTTTTAACAGTTTATCTTCCTCTTATAGGTTTGCTTGATCTCTTCAGAGCAGTGCTGGAGACACTAGACTGTGAAATATTGACCCCAACCCACAACAATGATCACATATCCACAGTCTTCTGCAGCTTCTTCTTCCTTCCTTTTCTTGTGAAACCATGGGGCTCAGAATGAATAACATTATGCCCGAGCTAATAGCGACCTCTAGCTGTAAAGTTTAACAAAATGGAATTGAATGCAAATAGTAATTACATTATGAAATGTAGTTGAGTAATTAGTGATAAATTATAAAAAAAATGTTATAGAGTGCTTCAAAATAGAGTCTCTAAATAGAGCAAAAGTGAGCATTTGTGGCACTTTTGCTCAAAGCTTTTTGGTATCTATTTAATCTCTACCATATCTCCCCCATAGCCTTGTGCAAAATAAACCATTTAAACTGTAAATCCTTTTTTTTAAAAAGGGAGAGAGTGATTTATATAAAGCATGGCCTATACATTTAGTCACTGTAAGACCTTTTAAGGCAGTGATGTCAAATTCTGGTCCTTGAGGGACCCTGCTAAGCAAGTTTAAGTTGTTTTATATTGAAAACACTGTACAACCTTTTTCCTTGCCTTACCTTAATCTCTTTATTCTAACATTTTATATAACATGTTGTTTATCTTTAAGAAATGACTCACTCGGGGCCCAAACATTGCATTGTTGGCATTGACAGTCTTGTTAATTACAATGTTATCTCTGGCGCCACCTTCTGGTCAAACAGTTTTTTTTTTTAGCATGTGTCATCCCTCCAACACTTCTTTCGCCTTCTGTAATGAAAAAAGACATCTAATTTTTCTCCGTACAATATGTGTATAGTTGTAGTTCACAACGCTGATAGTTGTGATTTAGTTGTGACAAAAAGTAAATCAATTAAGATTTTAAAGATCTTAGAAATCAAATTAGTTTAATTTCTACAACCTCAATTTAAAAAAAAGATGTGTAAAATGCAATTGAAACAAAGATTGCAATGATTTTCAAATATAATAAATCAGTACTTTATTCCTGATAGAAAATAGGAAATATCTGGAATGCAAAGAGTGAAACATCTTTACAGATATTACATGATATCACAAATGTAAGTTTTGTAGATATTTGAAGGATTTGTGGGATGGGATCAGTGTAGAGCCCAGTTAGAAGCTGTTCCACGGGAGGCGCTGAAAGACTCATCATGGTGGAGAGGCTCATCACCAGGAAAAAAACAACCACACAAAAAATATCCCTCTTTTGAGCTCTGACAGGAGCAGCAAGTTGAGGAAACAAAATACGTACATGAGCTATAACTAAAGTTGTGCAGTAAAGGATCAGATACATTGATTGTTTTTTTTGGCTGAAATACAATAGTTTTGGGGGATGTCACTGTTCTGGTGTAGCTCATACTCATTAATCTAATAAATAACTATGTATTATTTCAATTAACAGTTTGTAAAACCGCTTGAAAATGGCACAAAAAGAAGACATGGAGGGATAAGGAATGGCCAAGAAAGTCAGAAAAAGCACCGATTTGAATGTCATTGATAAAGAGTCTGACCTTTTTCAGTGCTTAAACGATGGGACCAAAACACAATTGTAATTACTTTGATATTTTGGGTGAATAAAATAATTGAAAAAACATTATTTGTGATAAAAACCAGTCAAAATATGCTACATCACTTTCATCACCCAGTTAACTTTGAAGAGGATTTAGTGTTGGAGAGCAAGACGTCCTGGTGTAAGTATTTTATTGTTAAAACTACAGTTTCACGCTTGGAGTAATGAGGAAAGGTTGTCTCCAGTTTCATGCTGGTGAGAAAAAAAAAAGTAAAACCCACAAAATTCCACGGGCACTGGGGGGAGCCCCGTGACTGCATCACGTCAAAGCAGCTATGCTTTCATCATCAAGCTCCCTGCCCTCAATCTGCCAAAGAACTGTAAAAAAGAAAGAGAGCTCACTCTGACATTTATTGGCTCCGTACTTCCTGCTGGGCTACAGCGCGGAAACCCTAAACTACATAAAGACAGGTACATATTTTAACAAATTTCGTCTACATAAATAAAGCCAACTAGTCAATCTTTGATAAATACACTGAAGAAATACAATATCAGAAGACAAACGGCTTTCTAGAATATACATTTTTTGATCAGAAATACCTGATAATGGATGAAATGGGTACAAATTATATCTTTTAATAAAGACATTTGAATAACATTCCACTTGATACTGTTTTTTGGCGGTTTGGGGTAAGCAAAAAAAGAAGTGAAAAGGAAACTAAAATACGGCAAATATGGGATGGAAAGTAGTTGAGCAGCATTATTCGTTTTTTACTAAAAACTAGTTGGTGTACATGAGAATTGCGCATGCGTTCTTATTTGCTGACCGGAAAATGTTCAACAATTTCGCCATGGAGTGGCTCATCACTTCAACACATTATCTCTCGTTTATCGTAAGCGGGTGCTGCTACCGCCTGCTTTCCGTAAAAGACGTTGCCCTTGTTAAAGTTTAACTGAAGAGGTCTCTTTTTTTTTTTTTTTTTTTTAAGTCATAGCCTTTCTCAGCCAACAGCATCCTCAAAGGACGAAGGTAAGAGCTGCGTCTTTGTCAAATTCTTTGCGTTAGCTTAAATGCTCCTCAGTTAAGCTGGATAAGAAAACCCTCTCCTCCTGTCAGCGACAATAGCTAGGTGCTGTCGAGCTCGGGCCATTACCTGTAACCCGAACATTTCCGAAGAAGTTCGTGTTTTTCTCGTGTTTCTAAGTTGAGGTGACACTGCTGTCACACCATCAACATCGTGCCCTTCAACTAGCTCCCTAACACACACACATAAAAGGAGAGGAAGCTCGAGGGTTTCAACTGTTGGTGAGTCAGAGAGCTGAATGATTTAGAAAACTGATAAGTCCAGTCTTCCAACACATCCCGAAACTACAAATATGATGCAGCTTCATATTATTGTACAGAAACACAAGAAAATGCTTTATAGGGGGATTTTGTGTCAATTTCATATTTGCATAGGGCTAGCATCACAGCATACCTGCTTGAAAGCAATTACTACACAGATTAAAGAATTGGCTACATTATATAGAGAAACTATTTAAATATGGGATTTTTCCTGAATTAACGACTTTAATATGAAGTCATGCTTATTATGGCAATAAAACTGGCCATAACTATCACCATTATAACCAGTGTTTCCCCTGGGTTTTTGGCTTTGGGGTGGTGGTGGGATAGTTGACGACCACAGACCGCGGCCGATTGTTGACGACGACCTTTATGATATCCGATTTTTTTTCGTGTCCTTGAAGTCAACATCTTTCTATGGAATCAAATCGAAAAATTATAAATATAATTTTATTAAATCAATTCAATGAAATACAATAAAGAAATATCAAATTAAGTTAAATTCACGAATACATTTGAATTAGGAATTATTAAATGCGATATCAAATTTTTTTTAAAACAATTTATTAAATCAAACTAAATGAATAAACTTAAAACTAATTCATTGAAATGGATAGAATAGACTAAAATTAAAATAAGAAAAAATATTATATGAAAAAGTGACTTTGGTGCCATTGCAATAAGACACACTTGTGTCATTTTAAATAAATGTTTGTCAGTAACAAAGTTTTGTTCTCTTGAATCATCCTCAGTTATTCATAAGGAACCTTTTTGCTTTGCACATGGCAGACTTTATCCCTGCAGATTACATTTACTAGTGTACTGACGTATACTGGCTAAAGACCAAATATTTGCTAACAAAGAAAGAAAAAAATCAGCCTTACAAAACGAACCGATGTCTCTTATCGGCTTGAAATTGAACACACTGGCCTGGTTTGTTATCATTACTCCCAGCATGTTAAAAAAACATCAGTTTTGTCTTCTCTTGCTCTCTGAACAGGACAAGGACCTGCAGTCGATTTGACGTTGGAGGGGTTTGAGGAATGAAGATATACCGGTCAGAGCTATGAGAGGGAAGAAAAAGCAGGGGAGATAAATTACATTGCAAACACAACAACTCGTACTCATCCGCTTAATCATCCTTCTTTATGGAGCGAGAAGAAGCCGCGGCTGGTGAGGATGCAGGCTCACAGCTGATGTACAGGATAGAGCGTCCAGTGTACGATGAAGCCTTCATCAGGACACAGCTTCTCCACCGCAAAGAAAACTCCACCACCTTCCGGCAGAGGCTGGCAGAGAAGTTCCAGTAAGTCCAGTGTGATTTTACCCACACAAGTCAAAAACAAACAACACTAGTTTATTTTGCCTCTTCATTGGTTCATTGATTAACTGGCTAGTTAATTAAATGGGAATACCATACCCTAACCAAGACGCAACTAAAAATTGGTCCAGTTTTTTTTATCAACATGTTTGTCTAAAACCTTTTGATTATCTTGCAAAGTAAGCAGACAAACACACCACTGGTTGCGTAATCACCTTTGCAGAGATAAGGATGAGGAAAATATGCAGCCATACAACATAAATGGTATGCATGATCTCTGGTCAGGCTGGATTATAATTGGAAAGGTGTCCGCTTGAATGTGAGTGGTTGTTGAAATTGCATATGATGACTGTTTTTCAGGTTTTTTTAAAGATTATTTGGTCTCCTAACTTTTTAAACTGGTCTTGAGCAGTAGTTATTCAGACTATTTGACAGGTTTTTCTTTATACATCAGCTGCTTTCATAGTAAAGGCCTTGTACCTGACCATTTTCAGAAGATTTATTTATTTTTTCTTCTTAAATTTGATTATCCACTTCATAGTTCACACTGATCTATTAATCATTATACAAACAAACGACACAAAAGGTATCTAACCTTGTAGATGGATCAGTGTTGTGTCTGCACTTAGATAAGTTAAAGTGTCACATTTTACATACTATCTTTTGGCACCTTGTTAATAGCAGCTTGAAAAGATGAAGCAAAATACATCGTTTGTTGTTCCAATGTCTTTAGCTGCATCTAAATTTAAAATCCCAGAGATAACGCAGTTCAACAGACACAAATTTACTGTGTTTCATCAACTCTGTGAAAGGTAGCATGATGTGCAGTGTATTCCAAAAAAAAGAGGAAGCTGAACTGATGGGGGACAAAAAGAGTGACTGACTACAAACATGTGAAACTGATTATCTGGAAGTCATGCTGTTAAGAAACAGGGAAAAGACCTGACATGAGACCTGAAAGATTCATATGATTTAGAGATGGTCTACATGGAAGCGTAGCTGTCAAGAAGCAAATCTTAAGGCAGGAGAACAGCGATTAAAAAAACGCTGAGGTATGGCAAAGAACGTAAAAACTGGACTGAAAATCAATAGCAACAAGTTTTATGGAGAGAATCCTCTCCAGAGTAGGACCTCAACTTTAATTAAACAGTGTGAGGTAGACTTGACAGCCAAGATCCAAAAAGAGCTTTGTACAGTCCTTCGAGAAGCCTTGTAAACTATTCCTGAAGACTACTTAAATAATTTACAAGGAATCTCGTCTTACAGGGTTCGGACTGATGAAGACTTTAGGTGGTCGTAAAAAATATTGGTTATTATAAAGACAAACAAAAGAAGCTTTCATGATTATTGGAACGAGAGCTTAATATGTTGATTATTTGGTGCAAGTTAGAGAACAAATTATTCTACGTGCAACTCTGTCCTTTGTTAATTAGATGTTTTCTATGTGTGATGGCTCAGGGTTAATGAGAAACCCGTTACTGGTTCATATTCAGACCTGTAAATTGTTCTATAACATGGTAACATAAATATCTCCCTATCATCTGTTTCATTCATGGCGATTAGCACTTTTTGGCTGGATGTGAGAGCAAATGATCTTGTCAGTGCGCGCTCACTGAGATGTGCTTATTTTCAGGGTTTTCGGGTGATTAGGAAGCAGGTGAATGCGGTATTCATTGTATCCTCTTTTAATTTCATAATCATCCAAATGTTTATCTCATTTCACAGATGTTCGTCAGAGAGGGCCAAAGCCATAGTTCTAAGTTTCCTGCCTATTTTAACATGGCTGCCCTCCTATCCAGTCAAGCAGTACCTCTTTTCCGATGTGGTCTCAGGGCTCAGCACAGGAGTCGTGCAGCTCCCACAAGGTCAGTACCTCTGCAACACCACAGCGGCCATGTGCTAAGTCGGTCATCTGGAATAATATGAGGGTTACTAAGAGTGAAGGGCCAGCTGCCAACTCCTGAGGGTCTGTTTTTGACTTCATGCTGCCTTTGTTTTGGTATCACTGAGGCTCTGACATTGTGATGCAATCACTTGGCTTCTGGGACTGTTTGTTTTAAAGTCTGTATTTCTTCTGCTCCACAGGGTTAGCCTATGCTATGCTAGCTGCTGTGCCTCCAGTTTATG
This sequence comes from Atherinosoma microstoma, assembly GCA_037177055.1. NCBI lineage: Eukaryota > Metazoa > Chordata > Actinopteri > Atheriniformes > Atherinidae > Atherinosoma > Atherinosoma microstoma. Next base: position 6,958,972 of record JBBBVU010000025.1, read on the forward strand.
GACTGTACTCCTCATTTTACCCTGTCGTGCTGTATACCTTCTTTGGCACTTCGAGGCACATATCAGTAGGTGAGTTATCTCTGGTTGAGCCTTGGCTTTTGGGTCATAAACCTCTTTAATTTGTGCCAGCATTCATTTTTACCATACTGTGCAAAAAGAAGTGAAAAAAAAAATGAGTACAGATTCAATATTTGCATCACTTCCCAATGTGTGTTTTTCTGCAAGGTCATAACCGCAACAGAAAGTTTACATTTTGCATCAATAATTCTTTCAATTCAAGGTCAAGTTTAAACTTATTCTTAGAGCATATTTGAAGTAAACAAATTTTATAAAAAAAACACAAATGTCAAATAAAATGTCTAACTTTAAACAACAAGGGACTCTAAAGAAGCGCATGTAGTTTCAGACATCGAAGCATTCATGGAGTACGTTTTCTGAATTGAGATTGATCCAGGTACACTGTTATTAATGCACCCTGTTGGTTCGCTCTCTTATGAGTTGACATTAGCTAGGGTAACCAGAAGAGCGAAGCAGCGGTCTCTGATAGCAAGGCCATTGTTAATTTGAACAGAACTTAATATAAGGAGCCAATTTAACGGTGTAGTGTTTGGTTTTGGAAGTAATGCTGGTTCACTTTTTTGTAGGAAAAAATCATTAAAGTGGACAAGCTAACAAAAATAAATCAAGAAAGAGGCTCATTCTAGCTATAAAATCTGGGGAAAACAACATGAACAGAGAAAATGGACGAAACAGGTACAAGAATATATCACCATTTCTTATACGGAAGGAGTTTCTGAGAAACTAACCATGACATCCTGGTACATTTCAAACTAAACAGCACCCTTAAGCAGAAGCTGGTTCATCCAAAGGTCAAAACACCCATGAGAGGCGTCGTGTATGCAGTGCAGTGCAGCGAGGAGTGCTCAGACCTTTATATAGAAGAGACCAAACAAACACTTCATAAACATATGGCACAATGCAGGAGAGCCAGCTCTACAGGTCAGGATTCAGTGGCCCATCTGCTTCTCAAGTATAATGGACACTCTTTTGAGGACAGTAGCGTACGCATTTTGGACAGAGACGACAGATGGTTAGAGAGAGAGGTGTCAGGGAAGCCGTCTTTGGTAAACAAATCAGGTGGCAGGTTGAATGGCCCACAGACTTTTGTGATTATTAGATATCCCTCTTCCTACAGCTGTTTGCACATTCCTACAAGACAAGGAGAATCCATAATGACTGGACAGTGACTCCCAGTTATCAGATAGGCAGGCAGTTTCAATTTCTGGCCTCGACACTCGTCTAATCTTTGGCAAAATACTTTTAGAAAGTTTCTTTTTTTATTTTCTATTGAAAAGACTCAACGTAAACTTGATCTTTTTCTTGGACTTGATTTATTTTATTTTTTTAAATGAAGAGGAGACTCGTGGTTCGTTAATCCCATGCTAGTTGGCATGCTTCCTAATCTAAAAGAATGCAGGGTGATGTCAAATGCAAAGTTGTCCTCTTGTATTCACCCTGTAGTCTTGGTACACAGCCAGGGATGCTTTCCATGACCAGTGTCCAATTCGCTATCACCAGCCAAGACTGCCAACTGTCTCTGTCTCACACACAAGCATTTTCTAGAGCATTAGATCTGCTGCCACCAAAACTACAGACCCATCGAGATAATGAAATAAAAGATGTAGAGGAAATGTTTTCATTTTGTTTTGATAACCATCCCCTCTGATGACGTGAGCAGCGCGATAGTAAAATTTTAGTGGCCGCGCCCTGTGACTTCTCATCCACCTATGTACTTCCTTTCCTTGAAAACCACTCCAAGTCATCTCGGATAGCAGCTGACTAACAGGCACAATAAAAACCACCTCACACATTCAAAACAAAAGAGCAGATGGAAACAAAGCGTTAAAATCCACAGAGGAAGCAGCTGCAAAATGGCCTCTGTCCAAACCTTCCCCTCTGATTAGCAACATGAAGAGGAAATGATACCTTGCAGAAAGACAGTGAGAGGGAATAACGGTGCAGCTGTTCAAGAGCCGGACACCATGGCCTTTTCACTCAGGAAATATATAGACGCAACATATTCACTTAAAGTGCATGACCCCGTCGTTCCCCTGGACATAGTGTGCAACTCCAAGGATGAAAATAAATGGGGCTAAGGTGATCCATTCTCTGTTTGGGTTTGTGCAAATGCCACCACTGATAAGAGATGTGGCTAAATTTAAAAACAAAAAAAACATTTTGTGTAACACACCAGTGTAAAGCTTTAATCCACTTTTTTAGATTTGTGAAAGGATTCTCTGTTTAAATCTTATCAATCTTAATCATTATTATAAATTGTATTTTATGTTGTGAGATAAAAAAAAAAAGCCAGTTTGTAATGGACCAACAGAGCTATTTTAAAGAGCAAAGGCAAATACTGAAGACATAGTTTGTTTGTCCTGAAAAATATTTTGGGACTGGATACTCAAGACTGGATATGGACAGAAAATCTAATTAAATCTGTTTGAATGATGGTGAAACAGTTTGATAAGACAAAAAAATAGAAAACTGGACAAATATGGATCACGTGGAATTTTTCTTCAAAATCATCAAACTGGAATGACTTTTATGTTTTTTCTGAAGTGAAGTTGCATTCAGTACACATAAGAACAAGCATAGGTTTTGCTATGACTTACCACTTCCTCAATTTTATGAAATCTCTGGGTTTGAATGAAATGTTTTTGTGGTGGAAGTATGAGTTGGGGAAAAATTTTATTTCCTAAACTCATATGACCCACACTGTGTGAATCACACCCCGTTTAGATGTATCCATTTAATAATGAATAAATTTTTCCACCTGATCTGAACTGTTAAAATTTTATCAGACTGTTAGAGGAAGTTTGATGAGTACCTCCTAATATAGCAAACAAAAGTTTATTTAGATATAAAGGCTGCCATGTTTTCCATCTTTCTTGTTTTTGGTGTTTTAAACAGATAAAAGGCAAGCCTGCTTTTCATTGCTGTTGAGTAAGAAAAGGTGAACGGAGATGGTTCTGACTGGAAAAAGTTCCACTGATGTGCAAAAGATTTTGCAAACTTGTTTGAGGCGGTCTGTTCTCATTTTAAAGAAGACTTTATACATGTAAAGGGGAATAGAAACCTCTTTGCGAATGTAATCTGACTTGGCAATGATTCAAATAAAGTGAGTCACCAATTTAAAGTAATTATTGACAAAGAGCTTTCTCTATTTTCTTTTCGTGGATGTCCACCACAGTTGTTTTTTGTTTGCTTTATGTTCCACTGTGCTACAACCATGTTCTATGCAGCCTGCACTACTCTACTCACAATATGCAGTTTTAGTTTTATAGCTTTAAACCAGACATTGGAAACCAACCAATAGAAAATGTCGGGCTCACTTTAGTTATTTATTAAGTTTATTTAAGAATTTTCAGTAGATCTCTTCAGATTTGCTTCATTAGTTAATTTAAGCTTGAAGGTGGTCCAGGGGTAATAATAACATCAATAACAACAGAGCTTAACAGCCTCTTAAACTTGTATCAGCTCTTGTAGGTATTGTATATTAGCCAGTATTTCAATGACCATTTGCTCCTGGTGCTCTTTAATCTCCTCCCCATGTTCAGTTTGTTAATGATTCTACTGATTTAAATGAATGGTAGTCTTAAATCCAGAATGTGACCTTTTCTCACAGTATGGTTGCTGTCTGCAACCCCTGCCAACAACGGTATCCTGAGCTCAAACTGGCAAACGATGGCGCCCTGATGGGTCCTATAAAACTAATGAAATGATCTGAATTAAACATTGTATGGACAGAATGAGTGTCAGACCTTTCCACTCATGTTGCAGTTTCACATCCTCAAACGCAGTTTAGGTGCACTCCAGAGGGGGTATACATACATAATGCATATGATTGATGATCATAAAGGTGATCTGGTTGTGTCTGTGACGTACAGGAACCTTTGCTGTCATAAGTCTGATGATTGGGAGCGTTGCAGTGAGGGAGGCTCCAGATTCCATGTTTTATGTCCTCCCTGCCAATGGCTCCAACATGTCTTTAAGCCTGGATGAGGAAGCTCGTGATGCCAGGAGGGTCCAGGTGGCCGTGGTGCTCACTACCATGGTGGGAATCATTCAGGTCAGTTTGGAAATGTCTGGCTAGTTGTTGCAGTCAGTCCACCTTTTAAAGAGACCATGCCATGTTTGTTTTCTGGATTGTCTGCAGTGGTAAAGTGATGTCATATTACCTTTTTAAATATACTCATATTTCAGGATTTCACTGCAATATAAAGTGGATTTACCCAGTAATGTTAAACTCTCATTTGCAACCTGGACACTATGACATCATAGCTCCTGGATTTACTTGTATGGTAAAATTCTCCAGGCAGTACACCCCAAGCTAAAGTGTGCACATTATCCACCATGACTACTTTAAAAGTGTAGGTTTTTGCACAACAAGGAAGGAGTGATCCACAACCATCTCTCAATTTGGTTTTGTTTTGGACATGTCTCCAACTAATTTAGTTGTGAGGGCAAGTTACCCTTTTTCAGCCTCTCTAAATACCCGGATATCTTAGATCACTGGTTGTGGTTTATTTCTCCTAGCCAGCAACACAAGTGTGAAAATGTGTGGATATGGATATCTTCGTTACACTTCAAGGACAATTGTTTTATTAGGAAGGCTCTATACGGTGCTGACTTTGGGGGAGACTGAAGCTAAAAGTCAAGGCTGTTCCAGCTACAAAAGTGCACAAGTCTGAACCTGAAGACATCTGCGTTGTGTTGGCATTAGGCATATGAGCGTATTTTAGTACAAACATCATGGGTACACTGAGTAAAAAGGTAGCTAAAGAGGCTAATGGTACTTTATGTTGATACATTTATTCACTGGGCAAATGAAAGTATCCATTTGTTGTTTCTACAACTGCTCAGAAAATCGGAGGGACTCACAAAAGCAGCCGTTGTTGGCCTTTTACCAACCCCACACACTTCATACATTGTGTACAAAGAAAAGCATTTAGCAACTTTAGGCTCAAGTAAGTGTGTAAGCATCTTTACTTTTTTTGATATTTTGCAGATGTTTTCTGGCATTTTACCAAAATTCCTATATCTGCACCACATGGGTGACATAATGTTAATCTGTAATGCTGGATTTGAGGTGATGTCATGCTTGAAAATGTAGTGCAGGAGAAAACTCTTCCTCATTCGGAAATAATTAATCTAGAGGTACATAGGATCAAGAATGAAATGACTGGAAATGATCATGCCAGGTCTGCTTTAACTCCCCAGGATGGATGTTATTTGGCTACAACAATGTTGTCCCATTATCCCACACTAGAAAATCCAAAGCAGGATGTCTGAATCCCTGTTGATGTATCACCTTGATATGAATGTTTTCATTTAAAACAAAACGGTCCCTTTTACAGATTTGCTGAACTGCTTTTACTTTCCTTTCAGATTGTTTTCGGACTTCTCAGGTTTGGCTTTGTGGCGATCTATCTCACAGAGCCTCTGGTGCGAGGCTTTACCACCGCTGCAGCCATGCATGTTGTCATCTCCCAACTCAAATACTTACTAGGGGTGAAAACTCAGCGATTCTCTGGACCCCTGTCTGCTATTTATGTGAGTCCCTGAAGGATTTGAGAGTCTTTTCTCATTCCCAGTTCAGATTATGATGGAAATGCAACTCATCACTTATTCTGTTATACTTGTGTCATTCCAGAGTGTCAAAGCGGTGCTGGGTGAAATCACCAGAACCAATATTACCACTCTTCTCCTGGGCCTTGCGTGCCTCATATTCTTGTACATAATTAAAGACCTTAATGAACGCTTCAAGAAGAAGCTTCCGGTTCCTATTCCTGGAGAGATTATTGTGGTTATTGTGTCAACTGGGGTCTCTTACGGTTTGTCCCTATCAGATGGCTACAAGGTGGATGTAGTTGGGACGATCCCAACAGGGTAAGCTGGGACATTTTGGATCTGAATATACTGTAAATGTGGTAATTCATATATTTATTGGCATTTAGTGGCTTTAGTCTCCTGTTCTCTACATCTGTTTGTAAAAGGAGCTGTCATAACATCTTGGCCCAAAAAAATACCCACACCCCGGAGTGGATGTACTGCAGCCGTGATCTTTTGTGTTCTCAGGCTCCGCGCCCCCGCTGTCCCAGAGTTCTCTCTGTTACCCAGTTTGATCACAGACTCATTTGCTGTAGCCGTTGTAGGATTCTCGATGGGCATATCACTCGCCAAGACCTTCGCCCTGAAGCACGGCTACAGCGTGGAAGGCAACCAGGTGAGTGTGATCCTGGCACAATGAACTCGAGCTTGACTCGACATGTTTCCATGCATGTAAGGTACACCATTGACAGGAAAGATTAGCAGGGTTGCTATACAGAAAAACAAAAGTTTAGGATTTGTTTTTCTTATTTGCTAGATTTAGATGAGTTTAGGTAAAAAAAACAAAACAAGGTAGAATGGGGAAAAAACATTTAGTGCTATTTTCCCCGAGATTATATTTAAAAGATGGGTGTAACCAACTCTTTGTTTCCATTGTTTTGGTTTTAATTCTCAACTCTTTGACTTAATAAGACCCCTCGGACATTGTGTACACCTATGCAGCTTTGTGGACACCTAAGGAGGCTGTTTGTCGCTTTGCTTTACAGTAAATGGCTTCTTCATATGTTGAAATGTCTTGGGACTAGACTCTGAGCTGCAACTGGCTCCCAATGGCAATACTAATTCAGGAAGCTCTTCACAAATCACATTTTTTTTGTAACAAGAACCATCGTAGCTCTTGTGTAATTCAAGATAATGCATGTTAAATTGGGTTTATTTTTTACAGATCTACAGGCTATGTCCATCTTTTTTTTTCTTTTAATACTGGTTGCTGGCGACAGTCTCTCTGCTGCAATGAAAGATTCTATATAAGTCTATACATTAGATTTAAATCACAAAGCTAATGTTTATTAATGAGGGCGGCATTCCAGTTAGAGGAACTTCTGCTTTTGTGCATGCTCTACAAACATGGGACAAGATCATAAATAACATGTAGTGAAGTACTTGTTTTTATATTCCCAGTGATACCATTGAAATATTCAGCAATATTGCGTGTTGCTTGTTTTCATAACACCATGCAGCCTTATCTTATATTTATGTTTTTATTGCAAGTTTTCAGTTTTTCTTTAGAAAAGAGACTAAAAGGCAGAAAATATGATTTTGTTCCTTTATTTCGCTGAGGGGAAATTACAGGAAAACATGTATTTATTAGTTTAGTTCCTTTGATCAGAGATATTTTTGTTTTTTTGTGTTACTTCCAGTAACTTCTTTGCAATCTGGTAATAATTGATTTTAGACACTGCAGTACCTGAAACTACAACTTTTTTGCAAATATTTGACAGCATAACAGCATTTATGGCCAAAATGTAACACACATGTTCAAGTGTGGATTTTAGAACTATTTCATAAATATCTAAATGTTTATTTTTGGATGTTTAGAAAAAAAGAACTACAATGTAATATGTTGTTGCTGCATTGTCTGTTTAACAAAGTGTCAGCTGTGCCAAACAGTCTGCAGATCACATTTACTTTTTCTGGTTCTGAATTAAATTGCATGTGCTGCTTTCAGGAGCTGATCGCTCTTGGTCTGTGCAACTTCATCAGCTCTTTCTTCCAAACCTTTGCCATCACCTGCTCCATGTCTAGGAGTTTGGTGCAGGAGAGCACAGGAGGAAAAACTCAGGTGAGACACATTCAGTTTTACTACAGGTGGAGCGCCGCTATCTCACTGGACTAAATTGGTGTTGTAAAACCATAATTAGAGATAATGTTTACACGGTTTTATCTCTTTGTGTGTGTGTGTGTGTGTGTGTGTGTGTGTGTGTGTGTGTGTGTGTGTGTGTGTGTGTGTGTTCAGATCGCAGGGCTACTGGCATCTCTTGTGGTGCTGCTGGTGGTGGTTGCCATCGGTTTTGTCTTCCAGCCGCTACCTCAGGTGAGCGAAGCTGCAGAGATGATGTCTCGGAGCTTCCCGTTTCCTGCCTGGGAGCTGAACTCATTTTTGTTCTCACGCATCACTTTTCTGCTCTGCTTGTTTCCCAGACTGCCCTGGCAGCCATCATCATGGTTAATTTGATCGGGATGTTCAAGCAGTTCAGGGATATTCCCAGTCTGTGGAGAACCAGCAAGATCGAACTGGTCAGTTGCCCTTTTTTGTATTTTGAGCCGAGACAAATAAAAAGTGATGATACTATTATCAGATGCTGCAGCTGAACAAGAGTTTTCCTTTTCATAAGGGGAAGCGAGGATGTTGCTTTTAGCATACTGACATGACTTTTGTTTCTTCTTTTTTCCCCCCGTCAGGCCATCTGGTTGGTTTCCTTTGTAGCATCTGTGCTGCTGGGTCTGGATTACGGCCTCCTGGTAGCCATCATGTTCGCCTTATTAACAGTCATCTACAGGACACAAAGGTACAGCAAACAGGAAAATCTAGTAGGGGCAGGTTTCAGTGGTTATCTAAGCTCAAAATCTGAAGAATTGTCTTTTTAAACTTCTTGTCTTTCAGCCCCAAAAGCTCCCTCCTGGGCTACGTTCCCAACACAGGGTTTTATTATGATGTGGATGAATATGAAGAGGTGAGTGTTAAAGAGAAAACCCTTCATCACATCTGTTGGCCTGAAACCCTTCATGCTTTTTATTTTTATAATTTTTTTGCCTTTTTCCCAGGCATCAGAGTACGAGGGGATTAAGATTTTTCACTCCAACTCCTCAATCTACTTTGCCAACAGTGACCTTTATGTGAACACTCTCAAGGAGAAGGTAATCCCCGCCGCTATGCTGGCAAACGTGCACATTCGTCAACTAAAAGAAACTTTCTATCTGTGCTTGTCTTTAACTCGGGATGCGATGTGTGCGGTGAGCTCTGCATCTGCTGTTAACTTGACATTTAAACAGTGTGAGGGCACGTTCTGTTTAAGATCAGCCAGAAGAAAGACACCCCCCAAAAAACTATTATCTCCTTCACAGCTTTCAGAAACCTATGAGTTAGGATGCATGAAAGTTTTATTGTCCTTTTAGCAGATCTTATCTATGTAACTAACGTATTTACTGCTTTTAATGAAATTTTTACAGACTGGAGTAAACCCCGAGCAGTTACAAGCAGCTCGGAAAGCCAAAAACAAACAGAAGCAGAAGGCAAACAGCAACCACAGCTCTCCTCTGAAGATCTGTGCCAAGGTTATCCTGCTTTTCCTTCTTTCTCTTCCTGTTTCCTTATAATCTGCTAACACAGTCAGCTTTGTTGACTATAAATATGGAGGACGCTGTATTTTCTTTTCTTTTTTTTTCCCCTATCATGTACTGACTTGTCTGAAATTCTGCAATGACTGAAAACTTGTTTCCCACACTGAGGGAGTGTCTGGCCCTGAGGCAGTCAATGTTTCTCAAAACGTTGCGCCCCTTAAAGAGAAAGATAGTTTAATTAATGTTTGTGTTCACTTAAAGTAAGGCTGAATAGAAAGTCGTACA
>JBBBVU010000025.1:6968590-6993999 GCA_037177055.1 Atherinosoma microstoma
TTGCGCCCCTTAAAGAGAAAGATAGTTTAATTAATGTTTGTGTTCACTTAAAGTAAGGCTGAATAGAAAGTCGTACACACACAAAGCTCATATTTGTGGATGATGGGAATTCTCTTGTCTCGCATATTAGTGTTTTTGACTGTATTGACCCAAGCATTGTGGATATGATTGATACCTCTCTTCATACAGTTCCCAGCTTCTTTAAACAAGCTAATGTTAAAGAAGCCACATATAACAGAATAATATTTTTGAGAGAAAAACAATGTTAAGGACATTTTCCAGTCTGGTTTATGCAAATTGCACTCCTACAAATGGGCTACTTAAAGTTTCTAATGATATTTTGATGGCAGCAGACTCTGGAGGGGACATCACTTTAGTTTTATTTGATCTTTCCTCTGCATTTTATACTGTGACCGCAGTATAAACAGGATTAACCCTTTTTCGGCCTTGTGCCTATTTTTTAAGCTGCTGCTTTAAAATCGTACACCCATGATAAAATGAGTATGTCTCTGCAACCATAAGGTCTGTTTGAATATTGTTGGAGTCATACTAAAGGGAACACCTGTGAGGCTTGTTAGAATATGTAATCTTTCCTACCATCTCCATGCTGAAAACATGTAGTTCTTTTAGAGCCTCTGAGTTTAACAAATCATTTAGATTAAGTGATTGGTTGATTGAAATAAATAAAAATGCTTTCAATGTCAATTTCCTTCAGTTAAACACTTTCAGTATCAGAACTTTGCGCCACCATTGACATTTCAGTGTCCTTAAAGCAACACCACAAACAGCTGGTTCGAAACGGTTTTTATCATGAAGAAATACTTCAAAACTCAGATTCCTGGTGTCGAAGGTTGAACTAGAGACGATTATTCATGCTTTTATTTCTGCTTGTTTGGATTATTGAAATGTTGTTTTTTTTTTTCAACAAATCAACTTTGGACACAGCTAAGTTTTTCATTAACTTTGTGGTTTTTTTTAATTTTATTATGACTGTTTTTATTCATATGTCTTGTGTTGTTTTGAAGCATTTTGTGATTCTCACTGACTAAACCGTTTCTATGACTGGCTCTAGTACCAGGACGAGACTGTGACCCATGAGGTTTTGCCTCAAGGCCATGAGGTAGAAGAACAGAGGAACGGCCAGTTGGAGGACAAACGCAGCGAATCCACCTCTGAGGAGGCCGTCTTCCTCAAGCCCCTCGGCGACGTCCACTCCATCATCCTGGACTGGACTAATGCCAGCTTCATCGACTCAGTGGGAGCCAAAGCCATCAAACAGGTTTCCTCTTTATTTCTTCTTCTTTGGTATAGACTACGTTCTGGATGACTTCTATATTTTTAGACACATTTAATAATTTGTTCTGTTTGTGCAGATTATTAAGGAATACGCTATAGTGGATGTTCGGGTGGTCATAGCTGGCTGCAACAGTAAGTAATAATTTAATAAATGTTATAGATGGAACGGTTTTCAATAGCTCTAATATTAATCCCCTCTCTATTCCTCAAGGAAACCTGTTGGATGAGCTGGACATGTTGCAGTTCTTCACTGGCAACATCACTGCAGATGTGGTGTTCCCCACTGTCCACGATGCAGTACTACACTGTCAGCACTCACATTCCAGCCCACCCGCTGCTCTGGATGAAACAACCTGACAGAAGGGGACTCCTGTAAACAAAGAAAAAACATGCAGACCTGGGGGATGGCACCAGCTGACCACAGGTATCGGGGATGTCCAGCATCACAGCATAGGAACTGAAGAGTATTATTTTTTCCTTTTCAGTCTTGACATCCTCATTAAATTCTAAGCGTCTGAACCAGCAAGTAAATTGTGCGTTACGAGGCTTGTATGTCATCAGAAAAACAAGTTTCCATCCAACATTCCAGGCCTTGCTCCTTTGCATCTTGTTAGAAGCCCGCAGAAAGACGGGAGTATTGAAAGTTGCACTTTTTATTGTCTTTTTGTACTTCTGAAGTTCTTCAGACTTGCTGCTGCAGCTCGTCTAAATGACGATGCCAGAATCATCTGGAAGAATCCTGTTTGTGGTGTAAATGTGGAACTGACTCGTTTTCATGCTGGTACCTGGTGTCTGTTATAGAGAAACTCTTATGAATATAAGTGCTATATTTTTAGCTGGTTCCATGTAATTATTTAAGTTATCAGAAAGGATCCTAACTGAAGTTTCTAGAGTTTGTCTTACTGCACTGTTTTCTTTTGTATTTGAGTCAATTCCCATTTTACAACTAACCACGCTGTTACTGAATACCACAAGATGCCTTTTAAAGTTACCATGTGGTTAATGTTGAAATGTTAAAATACAATGAGACTTAAATCTGAAATAAAGTTTATTTTTAAGCAGATTAGAGTGACAACCAAAATACTTTTTTTTTTTTTTTTTTTAACTGTTTCTTTTGACAGTGACAATCCCAAACAGAAACACTCAAACACACACTTAATTGTAGGTCATGTATCTGGGGGTGGCGCTGAACTTGGCATAGGATTTGATGACTTTGTTTACAGCCTCCAGGAAGTCTTTCTCCGTGGCGATCTTCCTGCGAGCTCTGATTGCAAACATTCCTGCCTCCGTGCACACACTGCGGATCTCGGCCCCTGATGGGAAACACAAATTAATTTTACACCAAAGCAAACATTAACATTTTAGTGCATTTATCTTCTGTAAATCTTTAAACTAAAAACTTTTCAAATTAAATAGTCAATCTTATAAGGGCAATCAGAAACCCGAAGACACCACATAAAGCCCCAAACTCTTATTAGTACAGGCCCCCCTGTACTAATAAGAGTTGGAATAAATGGTTTAATGTAATTACACTGCCCCCTTGTGGCCAGAGATGGGCACTACATTCACAGAAAGGGACAGGATGTTGCTGTGCGAGTCTTACCAGTGCTGTTGGGACAAAGACGAGCCAAAAGCTCAAAGCGAATGTCCCTCTCCACACTCATAGATCGAGCATGGATCTTAAATATGTGGGTGCGACCCTGCAACACATAAAACATTGGTATGGTATGGAGGTGTTTGAATCTGAAACTTTTACTGAAAAAAGAAATAAAGTTAATTAAATAAATGATTCAGTTTTATGACTAATTGTGCCAATTTTAATGATGTTAGAGGAAAAACTGACCTCCAGGTCAGGCAGGCTGAACTCAATCTTCCTATCCAGACGTCCTGGTCTCATCAGGGCCGGGTCCAGAGTGTCAGGCCTATTGGTGGCCATCAGCACTTTGATGTTGCCTCGAGGGTCGAAGCCGTCCAGCTGGTTGATGAGCTCCAGCATGGTCCTCTGCACCTCGTTGTCTCCGCCAGCGCCGTCATCAAAACGGGCACCTGAAAAGTTTAAGAGAAAGATTCTGAATTTTCCAGAATAGCTTAAATTTCATGAGTAAATATTTCCAGTTGGAAAGTTTTATAAAATCTCTAATTCACTAGTTAATTTAGAGATTTACTAAACAAACAAATTCAAAAAGGAATTTGTTTTCAGTGTCTTCACTGATCAACTTAATTGTTTTTCTTTTTAAGCTAAATCAAATCTATGATTTTATACCAGTAACACACAAAATAGCTGGTATAGAAGCATGTTTACCATTATGTTACATAACCGTTCCTCTTAGTTAAACTGTTTAATGTTTTTCCTCTCATAAATAGGTATTGGTGTGCTAACCACAGACAAATCAGAGAAATACCTGACTTTAATGGTAGCATACAGGTTTCCATTATTAAAATATACAACCGTGCATCAGTTGTACTCTCACACATCTGTAAATCATCCATGCCATGGTAACGGATTACAAATGCAAATGCTTGTTTTTGCATCTTTCTCTGATAACAACCTGGTTAACCTTTTTTATCTTTGGCAGGTAGAACCAGTCGTCTGTTTTTTCCCTAAAAGCAGCTGAAACATGAATTAATCTAACCAGACGGCACATTTCCGCTGTCGTCTTGTCCAGAGAACTTTTGGCATTTTTGTGCAGAGCTGATCTATGGCTTCCTCTTTGTGTGATGTAGCTTCAGGTTTTGGATTCAGCAGACTGTGTTAAGTGGCGATGGTTTTCCTGAGGCAGTGGTGGCTTCAGAATATGGAGATTTCCTCTGACTTTAACAAGAACTAGAAAATTTCCCTACTTTTCTTATAACAAGGTTCTAAGAGATAGGAATTACAAATAAGCTCCACAGATATCTGTATTCTCTGTATTCACCTGTACACTATTTTAAAGGACCACAATACTCATAATAAACAGCAGAGAAAGTCTTACCCCCAATGGCATCAATTTCATCAAAGAAGATCAGACAGGCCTTCTTAGTTCTGGCCATTTCAAACAGTTCACGCACCATCCTTGCTCCCTGTAAACATAACGAACAGTTTAGAGTGAATGCTGGTGACAAAAAATGCTTTCTATCTAAACTCCAACTATTCCTTTCAGTGATGAGCTTACCTCTCCCACATATTTCTGCACTAGCTCAGAGCCGATGACTCTGATGAAGCAGGCGTCTGTTCGGTTGGCAACAGCGCGAGCGCACAGGGTCTTTCCAGTGCCAGGGGGCCCAAACAGCAGCACACCTTTAGGGGGCTCAATACCCAGATTGACAAACCTCTCAGGCTGGTGAGAAGAGGACAGAGACAAGAGATCAGTCAAGATGGAAGCTTTCTCCTTAAAGCAGGTGAAGATGTGCTTTATCATGCTTTGGTAGATGATGGTACTTATGAACACTCACGTGGAGCAGAGGGGTTTCAACCACTTCTCTCAGCTTCTCAATCTGCTCCTTACACCCACCGACATCACTGTATGTCACATCGGGCTTCTCCTCCACCTACAGTGCAACACGTGGGCCACAGTCATAAGCAGGCAGATAAAAATTCCACTTCTCAAATGGCTTAAAAAAAGTATGATTTCAAAAATGTTTGTTAAATGCAACTAATTCAAACATATACTTTGTCTTTATGAGTTTACCCACATTCATACCTGCATCATAGTAACAGTGGGATCAATCTTTGGAGGCAGAGGGATATGGATCTGATACTTGTTCCTGTCAACTCTAGACAAACAAGAAAGGACAATACATTTAACTGACTGTGCTGTAAGATATTTGAAATGCATCATATTTTTTTAATGATATGAGTTATATTTAAACTACATATCTGCCTCACCCAACTCTCATGCCCTCTTCAATGTCAGTGGGAGCCACTTGGTCACTCAGGTCCACCACAAACTTGGCAAACTGTTTGACGTTGATGATATATTTGGGGTCTTCAGAGTCTGCATTGATGATCTTTGTGCATCTGTTTGATTAACAATGAAAGTACATCATGAAAAATCTATAAGACATACCCAATATTTGCAAGCCACAACAGATTAAGCACAATCTTGACAATTAATAGATTTGATATACTTGAGAGATTCAGACACTAATGTTAAGAAAATGAAATGATGTGCTTCTTATTTGTAACACCAGAAAGAGAAGCCTGGAAGTATACAATGCAAAAATACTCATACAAAGGTTGTTTGATTTACCTTGCTACCTGCAATGGCTGTTCGCTCTGCAGGGTCTGCTTATCAGCAGCCAAATCCCAAAGCGCTGGTGGAGCCAGGCCTGTGTCTGACTCCTTGATCCCTGTTTTCAAGTCAAAGAACACAATATTACACACAAACTTTCCACTGGATTACTGTGAAAATGAAAACTTCAGGACCATTTCCACCGCTCTATTGTTGTGTAAGCGTGTTTTGTAGATTCATCACCAACCTGTCAGCTCATTGATCTTCTTCAGAAGCTGCTGAATGTCATCTTCCACTTGTTTGATCTGCCTGGAGTAGGTGCTTTGACCCTGTGGGCGAAGGATATAAACAAATACTCTTTAAGTAGGTGCAAATGTTACAAATTCCAGGGAAGCACAAATTAATGAGGTTTTGTGGGGTGATACTTACGTATGTTTTCAGCAGAGCTATGTCCCCTTCATCCAAAGCTGTGATGAAAATAAAAACAATAGAGTTGGCATCGGGCAGTATGGCTGGGCCGCTAACACCGTTACCGAGCTGACGATACAAAACACCCCAGTTAACACTGGGATAGTTCTTACTACTTATTTTCACCCCAAATATATTACTTGCGTTTATGTGATAGAAATGCTAAAAGCAGATGACGACATTGTAATAGTTAGTGAAAGAGCTGAGCTAACGTTAGCTTTCAAGTAGCTAGCTAATATCGACGTTTTTCTTTCAGCAGCTATTATTTTCAAAATATATATCTTCAATAATACCTCTGATAGGTCCATCCTCCTTTTCCTCTTCCTTTAACTTCCTTTGGTCGTCTCCCAAGTAGTCCGGCATCTTTAATGTTAGATCTAACTGTTTTGTTACGAAGAAACTGCACTGCTTCGGCAGCTAAATCGTACAATTACACAGCAGCTTTAGGTTTCCGCCACTATGCGCCACTTACCGGAAATACAAGTCGGAATTGTGTTGACGATGTACGGCTTATAAAATTTTTTATAAGGGAAAACAATTTATTTAAAACAAGAATATTGTCATAAATGTCAGTTAAATAACTATTTTAAAATGATTTTTCGAGTTTATGGAAAATAATTTTGTAACTCATAAATCAACCCACTGCGGAACTACAAATTAAATACCGTTATGACAACACGGAGTTGATAAGATACACACGGCAGAGCCCGTTTTCGGATTGGCACTTGCAAAGGGAGGCCCATGTGGTGGGTTAATGAGCGGGCCACGAACTCAAGCACTTTAGAAAGCTTTCACTTGAAAATTGAGGCGTGAATGCTTTCAAAGGCCATTTCTCCAAAATGCTATTAGAAGCAAAGGACGGCGAAGAGACGGTCGTCTTGAAAGCGGCTGCCGGTAAGCATTGACAGAGGCCACAGGAAGAGAGCTAGCTAAGCTACTAGTGTTACATATTGAGTCTTGCTGTACTTATTAGCATTTATCTTAAAGAAAGAAAGAAAGAAAAAACAGGCAGAAATAACTACGCTAAGACAATTTGCTATTTCGAAGAATGAACGACATAATTTAATCTTAATACTTTGTGTTTGCCACTTTATCCAGAAATAGGATTTGGTGTGTTGCATAATGTTCCCGAGTGGGTGCCCACTCATGGTTGCAAATGCTGCAGTGATACATTGTTGCCCCTGGCTTAAGCTGCCCCGGCTAATTGGCAACACTTAACACACTTGTTTGGCATTTCACACCCTGGTATGTCTTTACACGTCAGAACACTGGTGTCTGAACACCTGTTGTACCCTGTGATAATCTGGACTGTCACTATTTTCTCTGGATACAAAAAACAGGTGCTTCTGATTTAAAGTGAAAGTGGTAATGAAACCACCAAAACTTGAGAAGCTTAATTAAGATGATTGATTCTTAAGTTTGCAAACAATTGGAAGCATTAATGGTTGCTAGACCAAATACATTTTACTGTAACTTTGTCTGGTGTTTTTTTTTTTTTAAATATTAAGTTTTATATCTAAGTTATCTATTTACCAAAGCTTATTTAAAGAGCTGATGCAGGTACAAAGTATGGCGTTGTTTTGCATGACTGTTTTGTACAATGAAAGCAGAAGGGGAAAAACATTGTGCTTTACCTCTGAATGTGTTACTGTGGCACTCAGCTCTATTTCTTGTTGATGTTTAAACTCTGTAGGTAGTTTATTGTCGTATTATTGAGACAATTTAATGCATAAGTGGGTGCATTTGAGGCCATTAGAAAAGATGTTATTTGTCCATTTATCTTTGCATCATGTCCTTCGTGCATGCCTTGGTTGCAACTCAAATAAATGGATGTATTTAAAAACGTGTCCTTGTTAAGATAAAGTGTTTGAAAAGAACATTGATATTTGCATTTCTTTATCATTTAAGATTAATTTTAGTCTTCCTCTCCATAATGATGTGAAACACTCTGTGGCGTCTTCATAACTTCTCTGCACCCCCATAGCATCTGTTCAGGTTCAGGTGGAACCGGTTGGTCGGTGGTTCGAGGCGTACGTGAGGAGGAGAAACAGGAATGTGTCTGCCTCATTTCAAGAGCTGGAGGAAGAGGAGGAGTCCTCAGAGGAGTCGGAGGATGAGGAGTTTCAGCTCGAAGAGCACCCCATGCTTCGAACACTCGACCCTAAAGACTGGAAGGTATCTGAGAGATGATTCTTAGCAACCTTTCAATGCTCTGCTTTTTATATTTGGTTTTTCCTTTTCAGCAGTTGTTTTCCTTTGAAAGCAGATATATGGATTCTAGCAGGAGGATTTTGAAAGCTTTTTTCTTTTTTCTTAATGTCTCTCGTCAGAATCAAGATCACTATGCTGTACTCGGGCTCCCACATTTGAGGTACAAAGCAACACAGAAACAGATCAAAGCTGCCCGTAAGTTTGTCTCCTCCTCTTCTATTGATTCAGTTCTCTAATTGGCTGGGAGACATTGGTTTGATGGCACTCTCTTCTTTTTATCTGCAGACAAAGCAATCGTGCTGAAGCACCATCCCGACAAAAGAAAAGCTGCAGGAGAGCAGATTGTCGAAGGAGACAACGACTACTTCACTTGTATAACTAAAGGTAACCAACTCTGCCGTTACCGACTGCACATCTGGGACGTCCTGAACTGGGAGTCACCGTCTTCTCATTTTGATTGTTTGGCCTTCAGCTATAGAAATCCTGTCCGACCCTGTGAAGAGGAGAGCCTTTGACAGCGTAGATCCGACCTTTGACAACGCAGTGCCTACCAAGGGTGAAGGCAAAGAGAATTTTTACGAAGTGTTTTCTCCCGTTTTTGAGAGAAATGCCAGATGGTCTTCCAAAAAGCATGTGCCCAAACTAGGAACCTTGGAGTCGTCTTTTGAAGAGGTGGACAGTTTTTACTCTTTTTGGTAAGTACAGAAATATTTTTTCTGCAATTGTAATTGGAAAAACGAGCCAAAATATTTATCAGGGTTTTTTTTTTTAAGGTACAACTTTGACTCATGGAGGGAATTTTCATATCTGGATGAGGAGGAAAAGGAGAAAGCTGAATGGTGAGATGATGTGTGCACTGGAATCCACTTTCAGGCCTTGTGTAGTAGCCCCCGTTTAACTTGAACTAACTTTTTTTCCTCTGCAGTCGGGATGAAAGAAGATGGATTGAAAAGCAAAACCGGGCTTCCAGAGCTCAGAGGAAGAAGGAGGAGATGAACAGAATACGCACGCTAGTTGGTACAGACTCAGATTTCATAAAACACCTGAGCAGCATCTTAAAGCTGCACAGGGTCTTCAAGTTTTCAGTAAAAATCTCCACCACGTTTATGTGATTGATTTGCATCGCTTCTCTGCAGATATGGCCTACAGCTGCGACCCTAGAATAAAGAAATTCAAAGAAGAAGAGAAAGCGAGGAAAGAGTCTGAGAAGAAAGCTAAAGTTGAAGCTAAGAAGAGGGAGCAGGAAGAGAAGGAGAGAGTAAGTGTCTGTTTGGTCAAGATATTGTTCACCAGCTGAGCAAAACTGATGTATTCAGAATATTCTGTTGCTCTCGTAGGCGCGACAAGCCGAGCTGGATGCAGCACGTTTGGCAAAGGAGAAGGAGGAGGAGGAGGCCAGGCAGGCAGCCCAGCAGGCAAAGAAAGAGAAGGAGATCCAGAAGAAGGCCATCAAGAAGGAGAGGCAGAAACTCAGGACCACCTGCAAGGTTTCAACTCCAACAAGCATCTTTCTTCTCGTCTTTGTTTTCTCAGGCTGATAAATGTTGACCAAACTGAGCTCACCAAGCAGTTTTAAGATGTGTGTTGGCTTCAGCTCTTCACTTTTTCCCCTTCCCTTCTTCCACAGAAATGGAATTACTTTTCCGACAATGAAGCTGACAGTGTGAAAATGATGGAGGAGGTGGAGAAACTCTGCGACCGCCTGGAACTGACCAGGTTCAGTAGACTCCAAGATCATATCATCTGATGAATTTTAATAATTATTAAAATGATGGAAGGCACATTTCTGTACATAAGGACCACAAACAGCTGGTGTGCATTCAAAGTGGATCAATGTTGACTTTTCTTTTGCTTTTAGTGTATTAGATAAATCAAACTGTAGTATTGAACATAAAGATGACAGAATTACTTCTGATCTATAGAAATGATAGAAAAACCAGTATTGTTGTGCTTTTTGGAAACGAGATATGGGATGTGACAGGATTTCTGTTTTCAGTCTGCAGTCCCTGAATGAAATCCTAGCCTCAGGCTCTGAGGAGGAGAGCAAAGTAGCAGTTGAGCAGCAGGTGACAATGTGATTCTTCAGCTCACCAGCATCCTCCATACATTTATGTACAAATTCTCAAACATCTCTGTATTTTCTCTTTTCCCTCCAGGTGCAGGAAGTGAACGCCCAGCTGCAGAAGGAGAAGGAAGCTGAGGTCCAAGCCAGGCAGGCGGCCCGCAGTGCCGAGCAGGCCAGTGGGGGAGGCGGCGGCGGGGGGAAAGGCTGGAGCGAGGACGACCTGCAGCTGCTCATCAAAGCGGTCAACCTGTTTCCGGCTGGAACCAATGCCAGGTAGTCACGTCATGCTACATGATGACATCACAGTGGCAAAACATTTCTTGCTCATTTGGGTTTTGTAAAATTTCCTGAGGAGACAGATTTTTGTTTTGTTTTTAAGTGGACGGAACTTATGTTTCCATGTTTTTCTTGCAGATGGGAAGTTATTGCCAATTACATGAACTTGCACTCCACCAGCGGCTTGAAGAGGACGGCCAAAGATGTCATCAACAAAGCCAAGAATCTACAAAGACTTGGTATGATAGCTAGTTTGAATAAATGTGGCTCTTGTGGATTTCCTGTTTAAATACACTGCTACACCATTCCTTCAGACTGGGATCTATAAAATGCTTTTCAGTCTCACACTAGGATCTCGACTTCAGGTTGGTGAGGTTTGTTTTTTAAGGTCTAATACATTCAGTCCTGTTCCCTTCATGTCCTCAGATCCACTACAGAAAGATGAGATTAACAGAAAAGCCTTTGAGAAATTCAAGAAGGAACACACTTCAGTGGCGCCCTCCATAGACAACGCGACGCCCTCAGAGCGATTTGATGGTGAGTGCATTTGGACGGTTACTGTGTAGCTTTGTGGACAAAGTCAAAGACGTTTGCTGTGCAGAATCAGGGGAATACAGTAAATTTACATTTACATTTTAGGAGCTGCTCCTCGTTTACATTTTAAACCAGTTGCTATCAAGCAGTTCAAGTACAGGATCAAAGGAGCAAACACCAACATATGTTATATCTTGGGGCTGAAATGAAAGAGCAATAAGAAAACAAACCTGAACTTAATGTGGATTTTAAGTGAAGACAGAAGTGAAAGAACATGATTATTTTTTTACCCATGCATCATATAGTGCAGTCAGTCACTGTAGCTTTTACACAGTGTTGGTAACATTGTCTGGGTTTTAACCTTGTTAAGATCAGTGCTTTCCTTCTTTTAAACATGTGGCTCAGGGCAGAATTAAACCTGGTATGTAAGCGACATGATCAGCAGCTGCTTTGGGCCAAACGGGTTTCTGTAGATTTATAAAGGAACTTTACAACCAGATAATTTCAGTATTTTTTCATTTCTTATACCCTATAGAAGTCACTGTTTCTCATATTTAGCTTCCAGCCTCTAACCATGACAACAGGAGTAAAAGCTCCGCTTCAATGGTCCTCAACCTCATTTCCTGCTGGTCACCTGCTCCCAATAAGAGTAGATGATTAATCATCTGCATTCAACACCTTGAACCTTTGCTTTAGCCAGACCAGATATAAAATCCTGATGTTTTTGGTGCCTATCAGTTGGTGAAATCAGTGTTTACTAATTTTGCTCTTTGTGGTCCTCCAGCTTCTGGTAGTGATGCTAATGCTGCAGCTTGGACCACAGAGGAACAAAAACTTCTGGAGCAAGCCCTGAAAACCTACCCAGTCAGCACACCTGAGAGGTGGGAGAAGATAGCTGCCGCTGTTCCCGGACGAAGCAAGAAAGACTGTATGAAGAGATACAAGGTATGTTGGAGACTGGTTTGTATTTGCAGCTAAATAATATAATGTAGCTGAAACGGCAGTTCTGCTTCAATGGCCACGTTTACATGAGTTTTAATTCCCCTTTAATTCGGAATAAAAGTTAAATCCGCTTTAAAGAGATGAGAAATGACCATGTAAACACCTAATTGGAAAGAAGCATGGAGTTTGTTTTCTTCCGGTAGATGCAAGTACGTCACGTCCTCCCCTTGTCCAATCAGAACCCTTGCCAACCCCCAGATCTAAAGCGGAATTGAGTAAATGCGAATAAAGGTGTTATTTACAATGGAGAATACATTTATTACAAATTTAATTTGGAATAATTTATTCCTAATTTAAAAAAAAAAATTTAACCGTAGCCATTTAGAATAAAGTCTCACTTTAAAGGTTCAGGATCATCTAACACATTTTCCCCGTATGTCTGACAGGAACTGGTGGAGATGGTCAAAGCCAAGAAAGCTGCTCAGGAACAAGTGGCAGGCAAGAAAAAATGACAAGAACCACAAATGATAATAGAATCTGTTATTTTAATGTTATTGTGTTCTTTATTTTATAATAAAAAATAATAACTAGAGACAAGACTTAAATATTTATTTTGTTTTCATGCTGTACAGGTGATGGTTCCTTAGTGGTTCTGCTCAGGTTCTCATCCAGTACATCCCACTGCGGATCTGGTTGTAGTCTGGCAGCTGTTCAATTGGACCTAAAAGAACATAGTATTTAATAATCACTGCTAATTGAGGTTTTTGTATTCGGAGCAAAACACAATCAAAATCTGCCACAGCTCTTTAACTTTAGGCGATGTTTAAAATGCGCTTAAAACCCATTCACAGCAAATACAGGATCCGGATACAGATAACATCAACACCCTTATCAAAATGACTGCTTTCAGTGAAACTTTCAGCCTATCCATCTAGACTTGTTGCATGACCCTACAGCAATCTGTATCAATAAAATTAGATTAGCACATTTTGGAAAAACATGATTTCATAAGCTCAAATGTTTGTGCGGAGATGAAGCACATAAGACGGTGCTGATACGGAAGCATCGTGGTTGTGTGGACATTTGCTTGTTCAGCACGTGGCTAGTGTCTAAAATCTAAAGTAAGGATGCTTTCTATAAGTTTTTTGTTTATTTTCACCACACGGCTGCAAATTAAACTTTCATAAAAGTAAGTTTCCTCCAGACTGATAAAGACAGCTGGTAACTGGACTTTATGGCTTGAGCAGATCAAAGCTTGACGCCATGAGAAGCAGAGAAGTCTGGCCAAATGTATTTCTGGAGTTTACTGTGATCAGTGGTAAAGCATTACTTCATCCACAGGGGTATAATAGAAGTTTCCTCAAACTAGGACGTACATTATTATAGTGTCCTGTTATAAATCTGTAGTAGAAAAGAGTTCAACGTACCAACTGCTGCAATAGCAGGAGCTCTGTTGTAGATGTATTTGGTGCAAACGTCCTTAATGGTGTTGGCATCAATGGCCTGTTGAGACATTACATGTTAGACAATCTTCCATAATTCTCCCACTAATTGTGGTTTTTATGATGCAAAAATGAGCTGAAAATCATTTTGGTATCATTTTTCTGATAAACAACATAAGTTCCTATTAAATTTCCAAGACATGCAACACTGGTTCCTTCAAATCACTCACATCGATCCGAGCCTCCAGCTCGTGCAGAGGAATCCTGCGACTGTAGCACAGCATCTGTCTCCCGATGTCCTCACAGATCGGGGTGGATCCTGGAAGAAGCGAATCGATGTTAACAACACAGACTGCATGAGCGTATGATTTTTCTGTTGTGCTTCCTTACCGTCAAGATGCAGAAGCATGTTGGTTTTGAGCAGATTCTTGGCCCGGGCCACCTCACTTTCCGTCACACTCGTACAGAGAGACATCCTGACAGGAGCACAAGTTGATCAGAATCTAGTAAGACTCATTTTAAAATCAGACATGCAGCAGGTAGTCTCTGCTTTATGGGGGGGTACCAACCATTCCATCTGAGTAAAGTGCATCATCTCGGTGATGGTGCCAGGCTCACACACCATGTAGAGCCCCCACAGGCCTGTGTCGGTGTAGCAGGTGTTGAAGGACTGGAAGCTGTGGCACAGGTTTCCCTGACAGGCCATCTGGGCCAGTTTACTGGACAGATTCTGTTCTCACAAAAGGACACAATCCAACAGAGATGGGTATACTGGTTTGAGTGAAACCCTTTGTTTCTGTATCGTTTGTACCAGACTAAATGTTTCTGTCAAAATACGAAATGTACACTTTGTATAAATATGCAGAAAAGAAGTAGCTTATCGGATGGAGACGTCCTCTGATATCTGTTATTAAGGGTTTTCTCTGTACTCACCACGCCTCCGCCAAACGAGCGGTCCCAGTTTCCAATGAGTGTGTTGGCTACCATCAGGGGGATGGTGTCTGGGTGAGACCATCCAACTGCCTCCACGGCGATGGCTATATGAGCCAGGGGCATTTTGTCGTCACGCACACGGATCTGAAACGGAAGAAAACCGGACGTTTCCATGGCGATCTACAGGTTACAGGCGTCGTAGAAACAATCTCTGTCCCCGTGACTGTAATATTGGTCAGAGTTAAGTTACAATGATTATTAATTAATTAGATCTGGAGTTGAAAAAGGACGTGGAGCAGAAAGGCAAAGGTTTTCCTCTAGTAGCAGCTTCCTGCAGCAAAAAAACTGCTACAAAAAAAAAAAAAAAGATATGGAAGGGCTCAAAAACAGAGTGATGTTTTCATCTGGTTTCCAAACTTCCCACACACCAATCTGATGGAATCAGTGGGAAGAAAGCCCACCCCCAGTAGATCTAGATCTTAATGATCGACTGCCAACATCCTGTCATCAGACCCTTAAAAGACAGATGTTCTTTATCCACATGCTGATTGGTCAGAGCTGTTTTGGTAGAAAGGCTGTTGGTCTTAATGTTACAGCTCATCAATGTTTAATACTGAATAATTATCACATTTTTAAAAATGTAACTGACAAACATTTATTTTTCTCCTTTCAAATAAAAAAACTAAAACAAACAACTGTGCAACTCAAATACTTTTCACTTTAGACAATCAAATTGCATCAGTGTGATGACATTGTGTAGCGTGAAACACTGAAGATTGAATCCTACCTCACTTCCTGTGAAGTGGCACAGTGGAAGGGCTGGAGCTTCACCCTGATATCTGCCGAGAAGTTTTCCAAAGTGATATTTGGCCAAATTGATGAGCTCGTTGTGACAAACTCCTGTTCAGAAACAGATCACAGAGAGCTGTGAGGGTCAGAGCATGCTGAAAAATAATATTTCCATATTTCTGGTTTGAGGAACCAAACAGGACATCAAGACCACATTCCTCTGACACGTTATAACATTTCACTTCATTTTGAACCAAGCATGCAAGGGGGGAAAATGTTCTGACCTCCTGCAGCAGCCAGCACGATTCTGGGTCCTTTGTAGTGAGTAGTGATGTACTCCACCAGGTCTCCTCTGTTAATGGTCCTGCATCAAAGAAATATACACACAGCTGATTCATAGAGTAAAAATGAGCTGTATTCCTTTATCAGGAAAAAAATAAAAGCTTTAATGTTACAAATGTTACAGCTGTACATGTTCGGTCTTACTTTATGTTCTCAGTGGGGCCCAGGATGGTCCTGCCCAGCGCTGTGGACTGGTATGCTGTAGCATGAAGATAATCAAAGACCACTTCCTGCAGATTTGTCTCCACTTCCTGCATCTCTCTGAGGATTACCCCTCGCTCCCTCTCGATCTCCGCCTCACCCAGTGTGCTGTTCTGGATGATGTCAGCCAGAATCTCAACAGCTTTGAGGCAGAAAGCAGATCTTTTTAATATAATCCTGATTTACATTTTTATTTTCATCTTTCACATGTGTTGTAAGTTTACTTTTTTGTGTATCAACTACACTTCAATCCACATCACACAAGTTAAAGAGACATGTGGGGGTATCTCCTCTAGACTGGAATAATCTTCATTATTTAATCCAATATGCGGATGTGTACAGAAATAGCTTGGGTGCAGGCATCTGTTACCTGTCATCCAACCTTTTTATCACTAGATGTCACTGCATCATTTAGCTCCTCTATCAGTCTTTACCTCTTGGAAGATCCTTGGAGAAAGCTTTGGCGTAGTAGACTGTCTGCTCCCGGGATGTGTAGGCATTCAGATGAGCACCCATGTTCTCAATCTCCAACTCCAGATCCAGCTGAGAGCGTTTCCTGGTGCCCTGTAACACATATACACATATAAACCTTGGAGTATGTTTTGCAACTTACATTATTTATTTATTTTAGTAATTCCAGATACCGGGATTAAAAACAATGCTGCACTGTTGCCCTCTCACCTTAAAAGCCATATGCTCCAAGAAGTGTGCTGTGCCATTATTTCTCTCATTCTCATAACGACTGCCAGCATCAATCCACATGCCCACCTGGAAGCAGTCAGTCATCGATAATATCATCAACATCACGTGCTTTCACTGTACTGAGGATAAGCAAGACACCCTGAGGAAGTGCTGGTTCTAAGACTGAATAATGAGAACACCGAGAAGGACTTAAAAATGCTTCATACCCAAATCATTTAACACAACTTTTTGAGTTATAAAAACATACCTTATTGTTCTCCACTAATGATACTGGAGGGGGGGTTTATTATTTGAAAAAACAAAGCAACCCAACTAGCAGAACCACCCCGGAAACAAAATAACTAACAAGAACTACGAGTGATGCTATATGTGACATCATTTACCAATAAGACATGTGCGTAATTTAACTTTTTGGTTACGTAAAAATCACAAAAGCAACAACTTCTAACTCACTGTGCAAGTTGTGAGCCCAGAATCCTCTGAAGCGACCCGCAGGCCGTTTTCTAACGTGGTCACCTTGGTTTCAGGAACATTTAGCGCCACCTGGTGGGCGGCCTGGGTTGCCAACAGTCTCTATGGCGCAACAGATGGATACGGTGAGAAGACAGCCAATCATGGCGAGGCCACAGATTTAGAGCACTTACGTCAGCTGTTATCAATCAGCCATAATCAATTTAAATACGTCATCGATCATTCTACTGTATAACCATGGCAAACGTAAATAATAATCACGGAACAGCGGAGCAGATTGCGGCTGTTTGCTAACGATGACAGTCATAAACAGAGAGGTTGGTATTTCCTCCGTTATTATGTGAATTTCTAAGTGAATAAGAATGATCTAAATTTTATAATATACTTAAAAACGTCTTTAAACACTTAATTCTTACCCCACTTAAATAATTTGTCTTCAGTAAATGTCTTTGTAGAAGATATCTCCCCGCAGATGTGAGGCGCTGTAAGGACGCCGCCATATTGTTTATGTGTCACACTGCGCAAGCGCGGTGCTCCCTGACGTAACATCCGCAAATGCTGACATTTTTTTTCTTAACAGAATAAAATAACCAAGGTCTGTAAAAACAACCGCATGAATAAATCTTGTGCTAAAGTTACCCCAACACCATAAAAACATATTAAAATGAACGGTGAAAAAATTTGAATTAGTTGCTTCACATTTCACCTTTAAATTAGCCATTATAATAGTAAGAACCTCGTAGGGCTTGTTTTGTTGTTGTTTGTGCCCAATTAGAGCTGCAATTTAAGTTCAAAATTCAAAGAAATTCTGGTACAGTGTTGCTTTTCCCTTTTCTTTTATGGCTGTACAAATTCACCACCAGAGAAAAACGTGACTTATGATAAACATAACCTTTTCCTCCTGTTTTGAGAATGATAGAAAATAAATAAAATGGATCTAAATAAATAATGTACTACATGATATTTAGTAACTGATGCTTTCAGGGCCAGAAAATATAATTAACAAGAAAAAAGTTTGTTTCTCATCTCAAACGCAGGAAATACGGCAAATCGCCTGTCAAAGGTGTACCCTGCCTAGTAGGGCCTGGGATAGGCTCCACAGAAATGTTGTGAAAAGATTAATTTGGGAAAGATCTGAATAATATTATGCAACACACTGCTTTGCATTTTCAAATGATTGAATATTTAGGGTTGATACTAATGTAATAACAGAAGATAAAAAGAAGGTCCTCCTTTAAAAAAAACACTAAAACCGACGACAAAAAACATTTGGATACATTTTTTTTAAACATTTATATTGAAAGAGTCAACCCAGCGGAAGTCGGAAGTGGCGGAAGTGTAGTTTTAGCCTCGCGGGAATTTTCCTGCTCCCTTCGTGCATTTGGACAGTCACTGGAAGAACCAAACAATCCTGAAATCCAAACCCACTTTGCACAGAGAGTCAGCTACTCTGAGGTTTTTGAAGAAACTTTAAACACACGCGCATTCTCCTTTTTTCTTTTGTCCCGGGTTTCGTATTAAGTTCAGCGGCATTGTTAGCTGCTAATGGTGTTGAGTTAGCTGCTACAGCTGCAAAGTAGCCTTACTTTGGAGAAGATAGTCAACACCTAGTTTAGGCTGTGACTTTCAGATAAACATGGCGGATCATATGGACGGTGGCCTGGAAGACGGAGAGATCTCTGGATCCGGCTCGGATAATGAGATGGGCACCGCTGCTGCAGGACATGCCCGACCCCAGGTTTCCCCGGTCTTCAGCGGGCACTCCTTCCAGAGCAGAGCTGCTTACCGCATCGACAATA
The DNA here is from genome assembly GCA_037177055.1 of Atherinosoma microstoma. Lineage (NCBI taxonomy): Eukaryota > Metazoa > Chordata > Actinopteri > Atheriniformes > Atherinidae > Atherinosoma > Atherinosoma microstoma. The sequence continues at coordinate 6,987,273 of JBBBVU010000025.1, forward strand.
AAACGGGGGATTCAAGCAACAGTGACTCGGATTCTTCAGATGATGAGGCAACAGTTTGGCGCCGAAAGCGCCAGAAAGTTACCAACGCTCCGCAGCCGACTGCATGCAACGTGCTGAGAGGGCCGACGCAGATGCTCGCCACCACCGGCGCACCGGGAAGCCGCAAGGTGAACAACATATGGGGCTCTGTGGTCCAAGAGCAGTGCCAAGATGCTGTAACTACAGAGCTTGGCATATTTGGCATGGAGGGTGTCGACATGTCCAGCAGAAATGTGGAAACGTATAACTTTGTATTGGCCCGGAAGATGATGGAGAAGGAGAGAGAGATGGAGAATCAGTCACAGCAAGGGAAGGAAGAAGGGGAGGTCAGTATGCTGGATGCTGAGCTGGATGACTACATGAAAAACCGGGGATTGGAGGAGAGATCAGGGGGTGATGCGAAGCGGAAAAGGCCAATTAAAGACAGACTGGGCCCAAGAGCTGAGATGGACATCAAGGGCCGGTACGAGATCACAGAGGATGATACTGAAGAGAGTGTGTCGGATGAAATAGCATACAGACTAAAAGAGGCCAAAAAAGAGCTGATTGAGCGGGTGGTTAAAGTTATCGGGAAGCAAAAAGCCATAGAGTTGCTGGGAGAGACTGCCACGCTGGAGGAAGCCGGTGGCGTGTACACCATGGATGGCAGCAGGAGGAGAACGCCTGGCGGGGTGTATCTAAACCTGCTCAAGAACACACCCAGCATCACCAAGACCCAGATCAAGAAGATTTTCTTCGAGGAGCAACTAAAAGACATCAAGAGCAAGAAGGCTGCCCAGAAGAGGAGGCGGCACGTGGTGGCTAAGAAGATGAAGCAGGCCATCGGGACGCTGAACCTGCAGGAGCACGACGACGTCTCCAGGGAGACTTTTGCGAGTGATACCAACGAGGCCTTGGAGTCATTAGAGGAGGCAGCTGAAGAAGAAGAGGAGGAAGTTCAGGAGGAAGCAGCTGTGGGCACCGAGGAGTCGGTAGTAGTTTACAACGCCACAGATCTGGAGGTTTTCTGAAGGCTGCTCGTGGCCTGAACAAAGACTGTTATGACAAAGATTAAAAATGACACATAAAGCACTATGAATAATAAATAGTCACATCTTTCTTGTTTGTATTTTCTTTATTAAATGTGTTTTGCATCGGTAATGTAAAACATAAAGAAACGCTTCTGTTTAAAAACAATTTTCACCGTTTAGAAGGTTTAATTTGTGATTTTTAAATGGTGTCGAAGTCAAATTTGGATTGAGAAAGATGTGTCTTTGATTCCCAGTCTTCTTTGATGGTATTCATGATGATAATGAGGTCTTGGTTTGATTTAATTCATGTGTGGCTGTATCTTCAAAATGAATAAAGTGGGTGATAAAATTTATAAAAGGAATAAAAGTAAATGGTTGGCGCTCTTTTATTGCTCCCAACATAGAAAGGCAAGATAATAGCTTATACCTAGCTTAGCATCATGATTAGATTGGTGGCCAAACATGCTATGCCATTAAAAAAAAACAACTAATATTTGTAACTAGGAAGCCAAAGAAGTAGAAACAGCATATTTTTTCATAGTGTAGGTGTTAGTCCACTAGATGGCAAACATGCTTTTTTCCACAAGGAGTAACTGAAATAATTCTGCACTTGCAGCTATAATTTAAAAAAATAAACCATAAAAGGTAACACTAAATTAAGATTGTCATGCATATAATTATATTTCAATTAATTAAGAATCCAGTCTGCCTTTATTTTGTATTAAACAATTCATAATGGGGAACAAAACTAACCAAAACATTACTGACCCAGTATAATCGAATTGAATGTTAATTCTTTATGCACCTTTGATTTAAAAATGACATCGAACCTCATTTGAATTGGTTGTTTGCAACCCCTCACCTGAACAGAAAATAATTAGATTTGAAACATAAGTCTATAAATAAACTCACCTTTACTACATTTGGTAGAAAAAAACACTCAAATGAGTTCGAGTCCAATTAACTACAGTTCAATCACGTTATTATCCAGATAACTGTTGTACAGTTCTGTGCCACAAATCTGTTCAAATACATCCAATACAGTTGAGTTTTATATAATATTTATTAAAATGTCCACGAGTAAAAAGTTGCACAAGAAAACTAACTGATCAGATCTTCAGTGTGATTTCCCCCCCCCCCCACCCTGTTCAGCCAGCCAGTGAACGTGAAGATGCTGACATGAACCAGACTTGGGGAAGGCGGGCATCTGCTTCCACTGGTTTGTGGTAAGAGGGGAGGACAAGGACACAAATAAAGACTCAGGCCACACATTTCTGCAATGGGAAAGAAGACAGGGGTAAAAAAAACAAACAAACAGTAAATGCATCCAACAGCCTAGAAAGCCATGAAGTTCTGCACAGTGACTCTTTAATTTGAGTCAGGTGTGCTGGAGCAGGGAAACATTGAACCTGCAGCCCTCTAGGAGCGAGCTGAGCAGCCCTGTATTAACAACAATGCAACATGGGAGGAAGAGGGAGATTGGAGGTAGGTTATATTTCAGAAATCTTTTATTTATTTATTTTTTTACTTTTCCAAGAGGTAATTGTGGTGCCAGATCTTGCCACTGAAACACAGACTGGACTCAAACAAAGTAAAATTTCTCCTAAGTTGTTGCTTGCTGTGAGTTGAAAGAATGAGTCTCATGCATGTTTGCATGCATTTATCCTAGAATACATCCACGACCCGCCACTGTTCATTTATGGCTAATTGTTTTTCTAAACAGTTTTATTACATTTATTTGTGTTTGTCTTCACAATGCAGTGTTGTTTCATTTTATTTTACTGAATCACAATCCTGACTTTAACTTCTTCATTCTGAAGTGCATGAAATGTAGCATTTGACCGCTAATTGTTTGCATACCACCCTTGGATTACTTCTAGTACTGGGAAGTTAAAGTCGAACTTATTTTAGTACCATTAGTTAAGCTAGTGGTACCTGTTGCCTCTGGAAAGAGTTGTATTAAAATCAAATTTAGTTTGTTGTTTTGGTTTACAGCTCCATAAAAATGTAGCTTTTGACTGCTAAGTGTATGCGAGCCATGTCTGTCTTTTGCTTAGTGCTGGGAAGTTCATATGAGTGTATGAAGTTAGTATGAGTACCTGTTAAAAAAAACTAAATAAGGTGCCAAATGAGGCAAAAAAAAAAGGACAAAAGAAAACTTTTTAGTATCTTTAAGGTTTGTTGTTTTGGTTTACAGCTCCATGGAAACCAAGGGCAATTATTGTCTGAGAATAACCATGTTGCTTTATCACTAGGATATGTTAGTATAGAGTAAAAAACACTCATTAGTACAGTTCTAATGCACCCTTTTCAAGACAAGCTGTACATTAGCACACATTTTACCACCCAATTTGCTAAACAAATCTGAGTTTTGACCTGCCAAACATGTCTCCGCGGACAAACGCCCCCCTGCTAAAACAGCTGCATCGAAATCAAAGTAAAGTATCCAGTCGTCCCACACAGCTCAGGGGGAGAAGGGAAGGAAAGGAAAGAGCCTTTTAATGGTGGCACTGGATTTGTCAGCTGAATTGCCGTGGAAATGATCATTATCTCTTCTCATGACTGCCACATGAAAGACCAAATGTTCTGGTAGAGGCATGTTTGATAATCCCACCACTTATGGGTGTTTTTTTTTATATTTTCTGGCAGATATGTCTCGTCTGCTTGGTTGTCACCGTGTATATCGGGATTCTAGGAGGCAATTAAACAGACTCATTAAGGTTAACAAAGGGCATAGAGAACATGTTTTACTGTCTCTTCTCCTGCTCCTGCGCAGACTTTTTATTGCATTTGTTAGCATTTGAATAGAAAGGAGCTGTTTGCTTTAATGGTAAAGATGATCAAAGCAGGATTATCAAAGAAATATGTGTGGTGCAGGAGGTGAGTGATGTTCTGCCTCGTCTTATTCAATGTGGAATTGTTACACGCAGTCTCTGGTCTCGGGACCTCTGTATCTGTCACCTGGCAACGAACTTGTTGCCTGGATACAGCACGCTGTTTCTTATTTCCATTAGATCAAACAAAACCGAAGCTGAAAGAGTCGTATCTTTGGACAAGTCGCTGCATGTCAGCATTCAGAAATGTATTCAACAAATGTTGCTCGAGAAAATGTGTACGAGTGCTTGGGATGCCGTGTTTCCTTGAGGATTTGTCCATAATTATCCACCCAGAATGTAACAAATCAGAGGAAACTGCTCAAATATCTTCTTTTTTTTCTTGTTCTAATGATCAGACAAGCAGAAGTTGTATGCAGTCTAAGTTTATTGGTGCACCCTGCAGTCCTGTCAGAGGTAATGGTGGAGATGTTCGGCATCGCCACAGGTAGGTGACAGAGCTGCACTCTGACAGAGGAAGCCTGCAATCTTCCTTTAGTCTCACTTTGCTACAGCCGAAAGAACAGCAGTAAAGGTGAGTCAGATAATACCATCAGACGACTATTGAGAGAAGGCAGTGACTCATCGCTTTCACTGAAACAAAGCTGACCCAGTTGGGAATGAGAAAAAGCCAATGGAACACATTCATAAAGTACGTAAGCTCTTGGGATGATATTTCATTATTCCATGTTCCTCCTATTTATACTTAGAAACATCATGTTTTTGTTTTATGCATTACTGACTTATTTTTATAACCTTATGTCTCTGATATTGGTAATTTTTAAAAAATATGACCAGTGAAGGAGACAAGTGCAGTAACCTAAATCATAAACCCACCCAGCACCTGCGTCCTACAGAGCTAGAGTTAAAAAAAAAAACAAGCTGCTTTTGTCCTATTTAATTCCCAAAGACCGTGTTTAATCAAAAAATAAGCTCACCATGTTAGCGACATGCATTTCACACCTGAAACTAATTTAACAGGTTCAGGTGAATGAACTCTTTGAATACAATGTTGTGTTCCTAATTATGTGCTATGGGTGTAAATGGAGAAAACCTTGTGTTGTGGCCACCATCATCACCTGACCAACCCTATTGAGAGCCTGTGGTGGATCCTTTTAAAAGAAAAATCTATGAAGGTGGTGGGGGGGGGCAGTATACCTCCTAACAAACTTTGGGAGGCACCTTTGGTATCATAATGAGATCCAGGCTGAAACTATCCATAGCCTTCCAAGTTCAATGAATTACAGAGTTGTTAAAGTGGAATCAAAGAAGGGCTCCTAGCATGGAAAATGATCTATGTAATGCAAAAAATGTGACAGGTGTTTGTTTTCAGTTCTTTAAAACTTATTTAATGTTTTGAAACGGTTATACAGAATAATTGGGAACACATTATTTCGAGTGCTGTTTTGATCATTGGTAGTTTTATTAAATAAAATCCATATTATTATATAACCCAAGTATGATTTTGGACCATTAAAATTTTTTTATTCACTGTCATTCGCATTGATTTTATTGAGGAGAAATGAGCAAAACCAGCATGTGGATATATAATTTGGAATACAGAGTAGTTAAATCCACAAATAAATAAATCACTAAACTGGGAAAGATGGACATTTTATAATGGTCAGTAATAAGAATCCTGACCTAAACCTCGCTGAAGATCTGCAGAGGGAAATGTATCTGAATCTGCAGAAAGGTCTTAAACACATGCACAAGACGGGTAAGACCAGACCAGCAGACATCATTGTGTATTTGGTGTATGACGTGATCAAAATACTTCTGATTATACAAAATGGTTCATTTAAATTAGTTTCTGAAAAACCTCTAAATTCTGTGATTATGATAATAAGCACTGTTTACCAGCCAGCTTTCAATTTCATGGCTTCAATATTCAAAAATGGCATTGTGAAGGCAAACAGGAAAAAATGGCAAAATCCCCAGGCTAATTAACCTCAGAGTCCTCCCAGCTGTCTGGTCTAAGTGCCTTTTAGAGTGTCTAAAAAAGCTGGTGTAACCACTATGAGGTCACACAGTGATTTGTGGAGTGCCTGTTTTAAAGCTTCTTTTAACATTTTCACAATCATTATGTTGATTTTTGAAACATAATTTAAGGAATGGCTCCAATTTCCAATGAAAAAGCACTTTGTGCGTTCTTATGTTAGCAATTTGTCTTTTTAAGTGTAAGAAAATATTTTAATAACTGCTCTTGCTAATGTAAAGCTTAATAAAACCTGTGTAGTTGAGAAGCCAATCGGAATCCTTTCTAAAACCACTTTTCTGGATCATTTTAAAGTAAGAGTTGAGAAAACTTGGATAACAAATTCAAATACTAAGAACAATGTCGTTCCAAATTGTGGCTTTGAAGTGTTAAGCAGCTTTTCATTCTATTCAGGAGTAACCATGGTCAATAGTGGATCGAGTGCTGGGGATCACTACCAACACCTTCCTCATTTTTCACCTTGTAGTCGTACAAACCTTCCCTTGATGCACCATGCACAATTTATCATAGGTGCTTATGTCACAACAGCAAGCCCAGGATATGCCCAGCATGTGGGTGAAAGATGCACGACTTAACAATGCTGGTATTTTAGTCCAAAGCTGGAAGAAGACCAAAATATTTTGTGAGTTTACATCTAAGCAGTTTGGTTTGATTAAAACAAACTGCTGTTTGTGCAGTTTATTTGAGCTGGTCTGAGATTTGTCCTCAGCATCTCAAAGCAGAGAGCACGACTCATTTTTCACCGCTAAATAAATCAAGTCTGGTATTTTATGCACGGAGATAAATAATGATTTATGCTCTACAAC